>CALSCR010002585.1:0-11207 GCA_943704495.1 Pigoraptor chileana
TCTCTCTCTCTCTCTCTCTCTCTCTCTCTCTTGTGGAGTCCATGGGCACAGCGCCTATGACACTGACTTGAATCCCACTTCTCTCTTCTGTGCTATGTACATGTGTGGTGTCGCGCCCCTCTGCTGTGCGGTATATGCACGCCCGCACTGGCCCTTGTTACTTTTGCGTCGCTCTCTTTGTATTACATGCATTGGCCCTGCCTTTGAGAGCACTGGTTTGGCTTGTGTCGACTTTATTTTGTATTGGTGCATGCGTTGATGTTTCTGCCTATTGATGTGTGATTTATTTATTGTTTACTCACTCGCGCTCCACGCCATGCTCTGTGCAGTTGACTGCTGGGATGGTGCGGACAGCGAGCCTATCATCTACCACGGCCACACGCTGACTTCCAAGATCAAGTTCCGCGACGTTGTTGCCGCCATCCGCGACCATGCATTTGTGGCATCGCCGTATCCCGTGATTCTGTCGATTGAGAACCACTGCTGCATTGAGCAACAGCGCATCATGGCGCAGGTGTTCAAGGACACGCTGGGCGACTTTCTGCTGACGGCGCCCGTGGGCACCAACAAGGATTTTCTGCCGTCGCCCGACGCGCTCAAGTACAAGGTGATCATCAAGAACAAGAAGCTGAAGGAGGGCGGCGCGCAGGAGGACGTCGTTGAGCTGAATGCGCAGGACCGCATGCTGTCGAGCGACAAGACGGGTCCCATGCTCTTTGAGGATCCTTCAGACCGCGAATGGCTCCGTTACTCGTTTGTGCTTGCGTCGGACAAGCTCTACTACGGCAAGATGCCCGAAGCCGAGGATGAGGAGGAAGACGACGAAGAGGACGACAAGGGAAGCGACAAGGAGTACGAACTCCACTTTGGAGAGAGGTGCGTGGTGTGTGTGTGTGTGTGTGTAGTGTGTAGTGTGTAGTGTGTAGTGTGTAGTGTGTAGTGTGTAGTGTGTAGTGTGTGAACGCACGTGTGTGGTGCGAGTGTGCGCCACTGATTCGCGGTGGTCCATTGTCTTCTGCACTTGCACTGCAGGTGGTTCCACGGCAAGCTTCCCAACGGCCGCCCGGATGCAGAGCGACTGCTCAAGGCTTTCAGCGGCCCCGACGGAAGCTTCCTCGTGCGCGAGAGCGCGACCTACGCTGGCGACTACTCGCTTTCGTTCTGGTGGGTGCACCATGCTATTGTCGTGCTGCTGCTGACACGTGTTCACAATGGCTTTATTGTTTGTGTATTGTATCTTTTTTACCAACCGCCAGTGCTCATACTTTCGATATTTAATTCGCGTGCTCTACGTGTGTGTGTGTGTGTGTGTGTGCATGCAGGCGCAACGGTCAGGTGAACCACTGCCACATCAAGTCGCCCGCAGAAGGCAAATATGCTCTCACGGACCAGATTTCCTTTGCGAATTTGTATGAGCTGATCGAGTACTATCGCCGCGAGCCATTGAAGAGCGCCAACTTCCAGCAGCTGCTCACGGAGGCTGTACCCCACGTGGAGAATTATGAGAACAAGAAGTGCGCATACCATCGTTTGTATACTGTTTTTGCGTTTTGTGCTTTTTGGTGATCGTCAATGAGCTGGGCCGTCAGGCACTTTCAGGCATGCACACCCCGATGTCATTGGCTACACGTGTAATCGCTGTACTGATTGGAAACGAATGCAATTGCTGCCACTTTGCATCAGGTGGTTCCACAAGAAGCTCTCGCGTGTGGATGCAGAAAACCTCCTTCGCTTGGTGCGCAAGGATGGCTCATTCCTCGTGCGCCAGAGTGAGACGGAGGTGGAAAGCTTTGCCATCACTTTCAGGTCAGTGGATGTGGGGTTGTGGGTTACTATGCTTGCGTCCTGTGTTTCGCTGTTTGCGTTTGGCATATTCAACAAAGCGTGTGTATGTGTGTGTGTGTGTCTCGATCGGTGTGGAAGCTGCGTTTGCCCACTACGTGCGCCCACCCACCGCACATTGCACGCACGCACTCACGCGTGCACACACTTTGACGCGTAGGGCGGAGGGTAAGATCAAGCACTGTCGCGTCAAGTGCGAGGGCCGCCTGTATGTAATCGGCAATGCGTGCTTTGAGTCGCTGGATGAGCTCGTTAATTACTATAAGAAGCACACGCTCTACCGCAAGATGAAGCTCAAGTTCCCCGTCTGCGCAAAGGCACGTCCTCTCTCTTTCTCTGTCTCTCTCTCTCTCTCTGTGCCCCCTAAGACACTGACTTGAATCCCACATCTCTCTCTCTCTCTATTTCTCTCTCTCCGTGAGCAATACTTTTAGTCTTACGCAACGGTCATTCAATCACCGCCCCTTAGTTGTTTCGTTGCCTCCTCTTACTGTGGTGTTTGTGCGCCAGCTTACTTGCTAATTGGAACTCATTTTGATTTTGTCGCGTCTCACTTGCATCGACCTCGCTCGCAACAACACTCAAAAACAACACCAATAACGTTCAATGGACCTGTTTCCTCGCCTGAACGATTTGCGCACTCAATGTATCCGCATTGTGTCTCTTGCGATGTACAGGAGCTCCAAACTGGCGAGGTTTGTATGTGCGTTGTATGCTGTGGTTCTGTGTATGTGTGTGTGGGCTGTCGAAACGTCCGATGTCTGGGAGTCACCACTGACTGGACAACATTCGCTACAGTGCAAGCGACCCTGTCTTTGTCTTGCATGTCACATGTAAAGACCGTCTGCATTTGTTCGTGTGACAGCTTTCGCGCCTACACGAAGCAATTCCCTTGCCCTACTTTCCGACACTGACTATTGATATTGTTGAAAATTGTGTTTGTGCGCAGTCGGCAGAGGACGACGACATTTACATCAGCGAATCGCACTATCAGGAGCCCAACGAACAGAAGGTGTGTGTCGCTGCTGTATGCACCAACCACAATTACAAACAACCACAACCACAACAACCGCCACGCATAAGTAAATGCTGTGCTCTCACACTTGCGCCCCCAATGTGCTTTCGTTGGTTGGCTTTCTGTGTCGTCGCTGACTGACGAAATGGCCGGTCGCTCGAGAAATATTGGCCAAGTGGAAGCGGCTCAGAATTCCACACTGACTATTATACCTGCTGTTGCCGCCGTCGTGCCGTCGTCTGTCCTTGTTTGTGTGTGCGTGTGCGTGTCTGTGTCTGTGTCTGTGTGTGCGTCTGTTTGCTGCTGCAGGTCGTTGTCAAGGCGCTGTACGACTATCGCTCGGCGCGCAACGATGAGCTGTCGTTCATGAAGGACGCGATCATCGAGGACGTCAACAAACTCGACAGCGGGTGGTGGGAGGGTGAACTGGGCGGCAAGCGCGGCCTCTTCCCCGCCAACTATGTTGAGGAGATCGACATGACTCAACCCCAGACCTCGGTGAGCTGCTGGCTGTGTGTGTGTGTGCGCGCGCGCTGTTGAAAATCAACCCAGTGCACTAGTGACATTGATATCCATTGGAAGCCCTGCTGTGCGCGTGCTCACGTGCAGTCCTTCCGCTTCTTTCTGCGCATGTAGGAGGATAACACGATGATTGACAGTCCCCTCGGCAACCTCCAGATTGGCGTTGTGGATCTTGCCGGATCCGTTGTCAGTGGGTATTGCTGGGTCTGCATGCGTGTGTGTGGGGGTGGGGGGGTGGGGGGGCCTCTATGTCCATATGTTTGTTTGTCCGTGCGTGTTGTTTTGTGTGTGTGTGCGCCTGCCCGGTCTGCCACGGTGTGAAGACGTTATTCGCGTGTGCTCTATATGTCGTTGTGTTATTGTGCTTCCTCTTCTCACCTTCACCCTCTCCTTCACTGGCATCCTCGCCTACCCACGCTGTCCAATGTATGCCATTGTACTTTACCTTTGCTGCTGCGGCTGCAGTCCCCGACCGTCAGAAGCCCCGCGTTTTTCAGATCAAAACGGCCGCGGGACTCGTCGTCACCCTGCAGGGCGAGGACGATATGGTGCGTTTTGAGTGCTGCATCAGTACATCCCTGTTGCGTGTGTGTGTGTATGTGTTGGGGGGGGGGGGGGGATGCTTGCTGTTGATATTTTTGCGGGTATTGGTTTGAGCTGATGTGTGTTTGGCAATCTGCACTGTATCACTGCTGCCTACCCTTCTGACATCTGAGTCATATCTTGTGTGTGTATGCGTGTGTGTGATGTTTCGATGTGTCGCAGTCGGCGGCGGACTGGATGCAGTCGCTTGTGTCGGCTGGAAAGGAAGCCGGAGAGAAGGCTGTCGCCGTCAACAAGGCCGTGGCGAAGCAGAAGGTCGCAAAGGAACTCTCCGACATTGTCGTGTACTGCCGCTCCACTTCATTCGAGTCGTTTGAGGCGTGTCGAGGTGGGCTGCTGCAGTGTCTGTGCGTGCGTCGTGTGTGTGCGGGGGTCTGCGGCTGTGTGCTGGACTGTGTCCGTGTTGTGTTGTGCTGCATGTCGCCTATGCCTCTATTTCCGATGACCCACAGTATCTTCGCGCTCTGCCACTGTAACCCGCCGCGCTCTGACCGTGGCATTGTTCCCCGGCTGCAGAGAAGGGAAAGTTTTACGACATGTCCTCCTTTCCGGAAAACAAAGCCGATCGCCTTGCGCGGAAGAACGGCGCCGAATTCATTGAATATCCGCAATGTACTCGCGTCATTTGTCACTCGACCAGGGTGCGCTAGTCGCTGTTCATATTATTATGTCTTGGGTGTTTGTGCATTGGTGAGAGTGAGAAAGGGAAAGAGGCCTTCTCAAAACGCCCTAAGCAACAGAATGGGTGTGTGTATGTGTGTGCTGCGTGTTGTGTGCGTTCACGCGTTGTCATCAACAGTCCCTGTGACGCGTCCTTGACCCTCCCGCCTTTTTCGGCTGTTCGCAAAGCACGTATAACGTCCGCCAATTCAGCCGCATTTATCCCGCGGGAAAGCGCGTCGATTCGAGCAATTACAGCCCAGAGCTCATGTGGAATGTCGGCTGTCAGATGGTCGCCCTCAATTACCAGACGCCAGGTGCGTGTGGCCGGTGCATTGCTGCATCCGCGCATATGTGTGCGACTGTTTGTGTGGATAGGACCGAGGAATTGTGGCTGTCCTTGTAGTTCTAATCTGTGTGTGTATCTTTGTGTGTGTGTGTGTGTGTGTGTATGCCTGCGTCTGTGTTTGTGCAGATCGGGCGATGCAGATCAATGAGGGCTTCTTCATGCAGAATGGCCGGTGCGGTTTTGTGCTCAAGCCCGAATCAGTGCGCGATTTTTTCATGTGGAACCCCAACGACCCCACGGCAATTCCGCTGCCCACCATCAAGCCCGTCCACATTTCGCTGCTGGTGCGTCCGTGTGCGTCCGTGTGTGTGTGTGTGTGCGTGTGTGCGCACATCTCCCTTGTGGAGTGAGCCGATGGACATAAGTACGGGCGCATCGCCTGCAACGATAGTGTCGAACCCTTGATCTCATAGTCAGTGGCTCGGCGTCATCGTGTCTGCATGTACGCTTGCAGATTCTCTCTGGAAAGCACATTCTGAAGACGGGAAAGGGCATTGCCTCTCCGTTCGTCGAGGTGGAGCTCATTGGATGCGAAGCCGACGCAAACAACGGCAAATACCGCACAAAGACAAAGGGTGGGTGGCTGAGTGAAATGGACAGTTTGAGAGATGTAGATTCTTGTCAGTGTCTTGTGTGTGTGAGTGTGAGTATCATGGGCATACACACAATCGGCAGCTTGGTCTTGTAGTATCATCATATTAACGAGTCTGACTCTCATGTTATACCCTCTT
The DNA here is from genome assembly GCA_943704495.1 of Pigoraptor chileana. Taxonomy (NCBI): domain Eukaryota; class Filasterea; order Ministeriida; family Capsasporidae; genus Pigoraptor; species Pigoraptor chileana. Next base: position 5,723 of record CALSCR010002585.1, read on the forward strand.
CCAACAGCGGACAACGGCTTCAATCCCGTCTGGCACGAGCACTGGGAGTTTGACGTGCGCGTGCCTGACCTTGCGATGTTGCGCTTCACTGTGATGGACGAAGATATGTTTGGAGACCCGAACTTCATTGGACAGGCGGTCGTGCCGCTGTCGACGATGCGGTCGGGATATCGCGCCCTGCCCCTCCGCAACGGCTACTCTGAGACACTCGAGCTGGCGTCGCTGTTTGTGCACGTCGCCGTGGAAACAAGCCGGGAGACAAACGAGCTCGCCACGCGCATTGCACAGCTGCGCGATCAGATGAAGGTCTTTTCGCAGGCAATTGACAAGGAGGTGCGTGTGTGTGCGTATGTGTGCATGTGTGCATGTGTGCATGTGTAATGTGTCTTTCTGCTTCTTTTTGCGGATGATGGCGAGAGAGAGTGGATTGAAAGGCTGGGCGAGGCTATTGCCAGCATGCGCCGACTCATGATCTGACACATGCATTGCGCTCACTCACATCACTCACCTATTTAGGTCAAGATCCGATATGCTGCACAGAATTTGGCGAATTCGCCCGAAGCGAGCAAGGCACAAAAGAACGAAGCTATGAAGGCCGTCAAGGAGTCTGAGAAGACCATGCAGACGCTGCAGGTGCGTGTGCGTACATTGGTTCTACCAAGTAATGAGTCTGCAATTTATTCACCCTCTCTTCTCTTCATATATATGCTGGAGTCCATATGGACGTGGACTCAGACAGACATGAATGGCTCGTTGTTTGGGACGACCGGCACTCACCGCATTCCTATCCGGTGTGTCCTTGATTTTCTTGGCTTTTTGCAGGCGGAGATCAAGAAGACGGACGCCGAGCTGCTCATGCTGACGCAACAGCAGCAGCGCAACTCAACCTCCGAAATACCGTCGTCCTCGGGGGCGGCGGCGGGCGGACGGGGCAGCGTGCCGTCGATGGCTACACATATCCCGCTAACCACCGGGCGCTCCAGCGGCGACACACTGCCCCGCGGCGGCGGTTCGGTTCCCTCGACAGACTCCATCAAGAAGATGCCCGCGGTATCTAAGATCGAGCGTCTTGCGGGTGGCACGCCGCCAGCAAGCCCAAGGCCCCGCTAGACACGCGTTGTGTGTCTGCTGCGTGGGCGTGCATGGGCGTGCATGCTGTGCCTGGTTTAGTAACAAGTGATGATGCCGGAATGTGATGAATTTGCGAGAACTCGCTGGATTAGCTTGCGTGTGTGCGTCCGTGTGTGTGCGACTGTCCATCTGAGCACACTAATGTGCAGGGGCACTCAGTACCCCTGCCGTTGTGTGCAATAAAATGGCAAATTTGTGCATAAACAGCAGTTTTCGTCTTTCATATTCATTCAATTCCCCAATTGCACATATTTGCACACGAAGGATGCTTGCATTGGCTGCCAATTCGCCACATGGAAGCAGTACACGGCATTGACCTCTGAACCCAGTGGTATAATCGGCGAGCCCTTTGTCATCCACCCCATCCACCCCATCCACCCCATCCACCCCATCCACCCCATCCACCCCATCCACCCCATCCACCCCATCCACCGTGTCGCCCCTGGCGGTGTGCTTGGTCAGCAAACCCCGCATTAGGCGCTTACTCGTCGGCTGAAATACACTGCGCAACACCCCAACCACCCAATCACCTTAATAATCACCCCACTCACCGCAGTGCCTGTCGTTCGGGCCCCGTCTGTTGTGGCAAACGGGCATACCTGTGCGAGAGGCCGTGTGTCGGTTTGATCGCCAAGCAAGGAGATCTCATTGCCACCGGGCGTTGACCCGATGAGCCACCCCGCAAGTCCCGCGCAGCCGCCGCCCGTCGTGCCCCGCACACGCGTGCCCTCGCGCGGCGGCAATGGCGGTCGACGCATGCAGCACGTGACTGTCGGCGCCCCGATAGTCGACCCCGACCGGCGGGTGCTGGTGTTTCCAGTGACAACACTGCGCCTGCCTGACGCAGCTCTGACGTCCCCCGAGCTCGTTGTCGCCGAGTTCTCGCGTGTGCCGCTACCAAAGAATGCGTTGCGCCCATTCAGTGCGTTTGAGTGGCTCGTGCACGTGCTTGGAACGGAGAGTCTCGGTGTGATTGTGCCCTCCATACCCGACAGGTGGGCATCCGCGCGCAGGCGTGTCACGTGTTGCTCGTGCTGCCTCACATGCAATCATGCCTCACAGGGCATCATGCATCACAGGGTTGATTTTTCGTAACCCTACGGCCGCCTCATAATTGGCTCTGCTTCTGCTTCAGAAACTCTTGACCTCTTTACCTTTTACGTTGTGCACTAAAACCGTACGCTGCATTGCATGCGCAGGCCGAATTCAACGTTGTTTGGGGATGCATTCCACAGTGAAAAGAAGCGCCGGCGCCTGGAGCGGTGTCTTGAGCGGCTGTGTGCGCATCCCGTGCTTTCTCTTCGCCCGGCGCTGTTCCAGTTTCTGCTTGCGGACGATCTGCCGCCGCCGGCACTGCACTGGACGCCGCCGACCGACCACGCGCGCCTCGCAGAGCTGAAGCGAGCGCTGCTCCTCGGCGCCAATCTCAGTACCAGCAGCGGACTCACAACGTTCCGCGAGCTCCCTCCCGCCACCGCGTCGTCCAGTGGGGCGCCTGCAGCTACAGCCGCGACGACAACCACTGTGACGACGACGTCTGCGGCGGGTGGATCGGTGGCGTCCATGTCCGCGGCGGCAAAGGCAACGCTTGGCGGCATCTTCAGAGCCATTGGGCAGCGCGTGTACACGCCGCCAGTTGCCACGCACTTTCGCTCAGTCGACGGCATCGACGTGCTCGTGCAGCCGGGCGAGGACGACCTTGACTTCATCGGTGCGGGGGAGGCGGTGCACGGATGCTGTATGCGCACAATCGCACTTGTCCAAGTGCTTTCGGTGCGTGAGGCCGCCGTCCGCGAGTGTGCGGCCGCGTTTGGAGCTGTTGGTCGCGAACTGTTGCGTGTTGGACTGGCCGAGACGGCGCGGAATTCAGGCGCTGGTCTCCCATTGTGTGGGTTGAGTGTGTGGTTGTGGTTGTGTGGTTGTGGCTGCTGTTTCTGCCTGCCATGCGTGTGATGGATGATAATGTGTTTTGGGGTCACACACACACACACACACACACACTCTCTCTCTCTCTCTCTCTCTCTCTCTCTTCTCCCTCTCTCTCTCTTTCTTGTGGAGTCCATGGGCACAACGCCTATGACACTGACTTGAATCCTAAATCTGTCTCTCTCTCTCTCGTTGAATTGTGGAGTCCATGGGCATAGCGCTCAAGACACTGACTTGAATCCTACATGTCTTTCCTGTGGAGTCCAGCCCATAACACTGACTTGAATTCTACATGTATATATATATATATAGATGTCTTTCTGTTTGGCGGGTCGTGGATGAGTGGATGTATTCTTCAGCATGTCTGCATTATGCCTGTGCATCCTTTCCACGTTGCTTTGTCATTCTGGTCAGATTAAACGGGCATGCAGATGGATGGCGCTGCCCGGGAATGGCTGGCTGTGTGTGGCGTCGTTCTAATGGCTTGTGCGTTGCAATCTCTTTCAATCTTTTCCCTCTCACGGGCGTTGGCGTGCGCGTCCGTTGGTCTGTCTTTGTGTGTTTTACCGTGTGTGCCATGCGTGCATTTATGTGGCGTGGATTTCAGGCCGACTGGGACGTGCGACCATTGCAGCGGAAAACAGTGAGAAGGAAAAGGCGCAGATTGACGTTCTTGTTATTGGCGATGCACTTGTTGAAAGGTGGGCTAGTTTCCTCTACGACCTTGTGGGCCATGCGTCCGTACATGGACTGTATCCTTTGATTCAATCCTCCTGTCGCCCACATGTGTGGACAGCTGGTTGTGACCCCTAGCTCATTGCTTCGACGCCATTGTGTGTATGGCGTGGTGGAGTGAAGCAATTTTGATGTTTGCTTGCGCGGGCGTATGTATTTGTCGGCACTCGGTTGTCATGGCTCCAGTTTCACTTGAGCTGATGAGCAAGCAATACAATCGCACAGTTGTCGGGATGCCGAGTCCGCCAAGACTGCGCTGAGTGTGCGCACAGCTGTTGTTGCGATTGCCCGGGAGGCACTCGAGCACGTCAAGGCAAAGGACGCCGCCCACACACACTTCAAGCGCTCCCTTGACTTTGACCCCACAAAGACCGCACGCGCCAAAACAGAACTCGACAAGGTCCGTGGCAAGAAGACGCATGTTCATTATGTTGTTGTTGTTGCTGCTGCTGTTGTTTGAGTTGGTACTGTGATGTTAGCCTTTGGATGCTCTTGTCGTGCACACTTGCTGCTGTGCATGGTTCTAGTGAAGACGCATAATGGCGACGCACGCATTGGTGTATCATCTCCGCCGCCAACTTGAGAGATGAGTCTGCTCACTCGGGGTCACGTGGCACACGCGTGCGTGCGGAATTGCAGGCGCAGGCGGACGTTGCGCGGCTCCAGGCGCGGCAGGTCACGTGCAACGACACGCTGCGCCGAGAGCTTGCCGCCGCGCAGGTGTCACGTGAGACCGCACTTGTCCGCGCCTTTGCGCAGTATGCGCGCTCGCAGCTGGCCGTGGCTCAGAGTCAGTGTGACGGGTGGCGCGCCGTCCGCGATGAGCTGATTGCCGACGACGACGATGCGGACGCGTCCGTCAACGACACAGGCAGTGGCAGTGGCGGTGGCAGTGGCAGTGGCAGTAGCAGTGTGGGCGGTGTCAGGCGCACATCGGGTCTTGTGGATGCGCGGCGCAGAAGCTCACAGGGGGCAGGAGTTATCTCGCCGACGCTGCATTGACAGGCGTGACTGTCTGGACACTTGGTTTCCAGTACCCGTCGATACGACACCCCTGTGGACACCCGAGTCACAATTAAAGTGCGCGTGCTTGCGACGGGCGATAATAGCAGCTAGATTTGTGGTGCCTGATACCACACTTTGTCGACGTTAAAACACTGCCTTCTTTGCAATTATTTTATTCAGTCGGAGGCAGTGTGTTGTCCCAGCTGGCATGGTGTGATGCATGTCACCGCAATCGTCAGCAGCGTATGCTGAGCGACCGAGCGATGAAATGTCTGCTTGCCTCAGTCAAAGTGTGGGGGTTGTGCCAGAGACACTGTCGCTACTGCGAAGAATGATCGCCGCCTGTCCACTGTATACTGTATGCTGCAGCATAGGCACTACTGGTGGGGGAAACGAGTCTCACTGGCAGCTTGCCGCCGGGGGCAGCCGGGCGATCAGTCAGTAAAATGGCGCCAAAATACTGCTGACTATGAAATTGAGTCTGAATCCGTACAGGCAGACTCACTGGTGTTTATTTTCGTCTTGTACGGTCTGACATGGTCCAGTCCTCACACAACACACAACACACACACACACAGATACACACACACACACAGATACACACACACACACACACACATACACACACACACACACACACACACACACACACACACACACACACACACACACACACACACACACACAC
>CALSCR010002586.1:8820-24491 GCA_943704495.1 Pigoraptor chileana
GTTGGAGCGTCAGCGTCGGCGTCACGGGCTGCAACGACTGCGGTTGGAGCATCAGCGTCGGCGTCGAGGGCTGCAATAACTGCGGCTGCAGCGTCAGCATCGGCGTCGAGGGCTGCAACAACTGCGGCTGCAGCGTCAGCGTCAGCATCGAGGGTTGCAACGACTGCGGTTGGTGCGTCGGCATCAGCGTCTCGGGCTGCAACGACTGCGGTTGGTGCGTTAGCGTCAGCGTCGGCGTCTAGGGCTGCGACGTCTGCGTCAGTGTCAACACCGTCGCCAAGCCAATCTGCGCGTGCATAGCCGCACTGAATCAACTGTCATGCAGCTGTAGCTTTTTCGGCGTGGCCTTTAAGGTTGCGTGATTTGGTCGCCCTTATTCTATTTTGTTCTTTCGTTGGACTTACAGTGGTGCCCGCACTCGGAGCTGTCCCAACTGAGCTGACGGGTTCGGAATGCCACTAGCAGAACAAACAGCACTCGTGTTCTCTGAAACCCATTCTGGAGCTCTCTCCAACTCAGTTGTATTACTATAAAGTGTGACCATTATTCTTTGCCGTCAGCTGTGAAGCTATGGAAACAAGACTTGTAGCGGACCACCGTTTAGTGGGTAATAGAATGAGTGAGACTGCCCACTGTCACGGCTGCCAGTGACTGTAGTCTGACAGCCGGCAAATTTCAGTACAGACTGGCGGACCGGCACTACTGAGTCAGGGTGTCAATTGATAATTACTGAAACAAGGGGTTCACGAATTTTCCCGCAAATCATTTCCGGTACCGGTGAATTTTCCCGCAATTCGCTGGAAAATTAGCCGTCATATTTCCGGTACCGCACCGAATTTTCCGGTACCGCATAATTCGCGAAAGCGTTGATGCGGTACCCGAAATTTCACCACAATTTTTCCAGCAGAGAGACACCAAATATGCGGGAAAATTCACCGTGAAATTACCGGTACCGGAACGCTCAACTTCCTTTCCTAATGTGCCGGAAAATTCGCAGTAAACTTTCCCGCAATCTGCCGAAAAACTCACTCACATGTTTCCCGCATAGCAACAATTGTCAACACACAGTCACAAAGATGATTGATGGATATGGCAATAAAAGATACCTGCATTGGTGTGCCGTTTCCAGCGGGAAACAAAACCGGCAGTACCAAATTCGACTCACGGCTGTGTACTACAGTTACAGGTACCGGAAATGATTTGCGGGAAAATTCACGTACCCGCTGAAACACGGCTGACTGACCGAGGGCACGTGACTCAGTACTGAAGTCATTCACTACCTGAATTTGGCCGAGTAACTGATACCCCGCTTCGATGCCGATGAAGAGTTGCTGAACTCAAAAACGCAACAGAAGTGTGTTATGTAATGTCCTAGTGAAGTGAGTGCATCTCTCATTCACACACTTTCTGTCAACATATTCTCCACATGATAGATTGTGGAAAGATGGCGAGCGTGTGGGCGGTAGTGGCACTGGCCGTGATGTTGCTCTACGCAGGACAACCAGCGAGTGGATCTATATTCGGAAGCTCAAGAAAGCGGATTTTCACTCAGGTGTGTGTGTGCGCGAGTGTGTGTGTGTGTGTGTGTGTGTGTGTGTGTGTGTGTGAGTGAGTGTGTGTGTGTGTGTGTGTGTGTGTGTGTGTGTGTGTGTGTGTGTGTGTGTGTGTGTGTGTGTGTGTGTGTGTGTACATACATGTGTGTATATATGCGTGCGCGAGAGGGAAAGAGGGCGATCGGGAATGTATGGTGTGAATGCCAGTGAATTTGTTGGCTGAGAGTGTATGATAACATTGCAAACCACACATGAATCAAAAGGGGGGACACAAAATGACACACAATTACTGCAGACGCACCAAAGTTAAGCATATGGATGACATCGCCTTTCATTCGTTCCAATGCATTGTAACCGCCAAAAATAAGCATTGATCTGCAGCGGTTTCCATTCGTAATCAGCGATTCATTAGCCAGCTGCAAGTGGTGTGTATGCAATAATGTGTGTGTGTGCGCGTGCGTGTGTGTGTGTATGTGCATATGTATATACATATGTATGCTTGTGTGTGTGGCGTGTGTGTGTATGTGCATATGTTTGGAGTGAGAAAGAAGTTAATCCTCACCGTCCCAATGCGACGGCGCAGTGTCCGCTGCGCTCCGTGGGAAATTCACCCTCGGTGAACGGTCGCGACACAAACCGCATCTTTTTTTTTTAATGTGTGCAAGCGAGCAGGGCCGGCAAAGTGGGAACGGCAAGCGTTGATGATGCCCAACACAAAAGAAACGCCCGAATACAAATGTCTTTGTTCATAGAGATGTGCGCACACACTCACGCACACACTCACGCACACACTCACGCACACACTCACACACTCACGCACACACACCAATGGCACTGTCGACCGACATTTACTCATTTGCCTGTTGACTTCTGCCGTTTTAACACCAAGTTATGACAATGCATACGCCACCAAACACCAAACACAAACACAACCCTAGCCTATGTTTACGTACATAGGGTTAATCAGCGTCATCGGCTCGACTGCCGCGAAGTGTTTGAGTGTGTATGCGTGTGTGTGTGTGTGTACGGAGGCAGATAACACATTCTGAGATTAGGAGACACATGTGTTACAAGTATGTGTATGTATGTATCTGTCATGGCTTCTCTCGTGCCCTCGCCATAATCATCACCCAATAGTCAGATTTGCTTGACCAATCGTGAAAAATGATCTCTGGCGGAGCAAAGCATCTTGCAACATGCATCCAGCGACGGGCATTACCAGCGCTGCGCATGTCCCTGAGCGCCTGCTTATTTCAGCGGCCATTTTCTGGTGGTGCACAAGCCTCAATGGCACAAGGTAAGCACCACATCTTTGGTGTGATCGGCCATTCATCTTGTGTTGGTGTTACGTGTGAAAGTTTACATGTGTGTGTGCAGGTGGCTTGAGAGAGATGTAGGATTCAAGTCAGTGTCAAGGTGGCTTAAGAGAGAGATAGAGAGATGTAGGATTCAAGTCAGTGTCTTATACCCATGGACTCCACAAGAGAGAGAGAGAGAGAGATGTAGGATTCAAGTCAGTGTCTTATACCCATGGACTCCACAAGAGAGAGAGAGAGAGAGAGAGAGGGACCTTCAGTTCTCTGAATGCCTCAGGCACGAGGACTCTTATATTGCACACCACCAGCTGCGAAGCCGAGGCGGCGGTGCATGTGCATCTGCATATATGATACTGTCTCGGACGCCACAATCCAAGACTCTGTTGAGTGTATTTTTGTTGATCTGAGCATCTTTTGCCACTGGACGCACGCCTGTGACACAGGGCGCACACCGCTTCGTCCACAATCAACTGTGACCCTCGAGGATATCCTTCTTGCCAAAATTAAGGTGAACTCAAATGCATGATGAAAGCTGATTGATACATGGCGCATATGTGCAACAACGACACCCAATTGATGACGACAGAACGCTCTGACTCGTTGACACACGTGCTCCTGATATGTATCTGCATCCCTAACGATAGTATTGCGTCACACCGTCAAACAAACAAACAAACCAAACCAAAAAAAATGCAGCTGAATGGTCCGGTCTCCGTCTCGGATTACATGCGGGAAGCACTGACAAATCCACTGCATGGATACTACATGCACAGGGACGTTTTTGGGCAGAAGGGAGACTTCACCACCTCGCCAGAAATCTCCCAAGTCTTCGGCGAGGTGGGAATTATGTGTGTTGACGTGAGGTCATTTTCTGAATATGTAATTTTGTCTACACCCACACCGACGACCTGCTGCGGCGGTGGTATTTGCGTGTGTGTGTATGTTGCGCCACAGTTAATTGGCGCGTGGAATGTCGCGCATTGGCATCAACTTGGAAGCCCATCCGCCGTTAAGATCGTCGAATTCGGACCTGGTCGCGGCACTCTGGCTGCAGACATGTTGCGCGTAAGTATATGTCGCTTGGCTGTATTTTGATATCGTGTGCAAATGGTGTACGTGAGTGATTTCAGTGTCGAATGTGTGTGTGTGTGTGTGTGTGTGTGTGTGTGTGAGGGGCTTCTTGTTTCAGCACATGTATAACACCACACAATACACCGTATGACACCTAATATAGGTCCGCCATATGTACCCCTCATTGTGATTTCAGGTGATGGAGCAATTTGGCATGGCCACCGCGGCTGAGCTTCATCTCGTTGAAGCGAGCCCACACTTGCGAAAAATTCAGTCAGAGTCACTTGGATGCAGTGGATGTGACAGCCACACTCCCGCAGGTGTCAAGGTCTCCTGGCACGATACTTTTGCCACGGTGCCGCGGGGTATGTATGTATGTGGCGCGTGGTGGTTGTTGTGAATTACCGCAGCTGGTGAAGGGGTTGCAAGGGAGAGTGTCGGACTATGTGTGTGTTTCATCCTATCCATACTCATTTTTTTAATCATGTGCAATATTTGTTCTTTTTAAAGGCGATCCGCTGTTTATTATGGCACACGAATTCTTTGACGCTATGCCTGTTCATCAATTTGAGGTGAGCATGTGATTGTCGATAGCGCCAAAAAACAATGATGCTGTAATGTGAGTTGAGAGTATCATATAAGTTGTCGCCTATAGAGACAATCGGTTGGTGAGGTATGTGCCAAATAAGAGTCGATGTCTAGGCTGGCAGCTCTGCTTTATCATAATCTTAACTTCGTTGCAATTGCAGAAAACAGAGGATGGATGGCGCGAGCGGTTTATTTCGGCAGATATCAACCCCAACCGGTATGTCATGATATTATTTTTTGTTTATGTTTGGTTATACATCATAACAATGTTCCCAAATGATCAACTCGTTGCCATTTCTCTGTATCATCCAAGTTTTTTTGCAAATTACAAACCCTCACAGATAATACCAAACATACACGCTCAACCTTAATAGAACTCGAGCCCTAAACTTTGTTCGAGCGGAGGGAACAACTCTTGCGAGTTTGGCATTTGTGCCACGGGCCCTTGGCACTGCGGATCAGCAAACAACGCGAGCGACAGGGGCGACGGGTGATGTGCTTGAATTTGCACCAGCGTCATGGACACTGATGGAGTCGATTGGAGCTGCAATTCACCAGTCTGGAGGCGTTGCTCTTGTCATTGACTATGGTGCAGATGGAACCACTGGGAGTGGTGACACTCTCCGGGTGCGTCACAGCTTTACTGGTTTGCTCCATTGAATAGATGTTGACTGTGAAGAAATTTGTGTCATTGTCTCATGTTGTATGTCTGACTGCCTGCCTCACTCTTTCCCTCACCACTCAGCCTTCCCTCCTCATTGAGTTTGTTTAATGGTGGTGTCTGATCGGGAGTGTCTGATCGGGGGTACTCAATTTACTGCCATCCTATTTGTTTAGGGATATGCGGACCACAAGCAAGTACACCCTCTTGACAATCCAGGGCGCATCGACATAACTGCAGATGTTAATTTTTTGCATTTGAAAAGAAGCCTCGTACCTCTGGATGGAAAAGGTATGTTTTATTTGCGTCGAAAGTCGATTACGGTTAAAATAATGTTTGTTATCTGATAAGACGATTGAAGTTTAATGCTGATCTAATGGGAAGGTGAGGATGGTTAAATTTTTTAGATGCGTGCATGCGTCGTCTGTATCAATCGAATTGATTGGGTAAATGCTGTCTATTTATGAAATGTGAATGTGATGATGTGATGTCCAAAAACATTCGACGTCATGCGCAGTGAAATCGTACGGACCAATAAGACAAGGGGACTTTCTTCTCTCCTTGGGGCTCGAAGCACGGGTGAACCAACTCCTTCGTGTCTGCAAAAATTCAGAGATGGCAAAATCGATCATTGATGGATGTCGGAAATTAGTTGATCCAAATGACATGGGTGCACGCTTCAAAGTTTTTGCAGTAGCGCCTTCCAGTGCGACTCCGCCTCCTGCCTTTTGAACTCTGTGTTGTCAGGGGAAGCTATAAATCATCAAATAAATTTGGGCATGGATAATAAATATTATTGTGAGTCACCTATCAGTTGGGCAGCCCTTTCCCTTCTAACCAAACTCCGCCAATCGAACGTTATATTTCTAAGGTAAAAATTAATTGTTCGGCTGAACCAACGAATTGGCGGGAATCGCACATCATGTCAACTTGCATCAGAGCGTTTGATTCAGGCGACTCTAGACCGTACATTATACGCCCTTACATTTCCCCTGAACACATACTGTCAAGCCAAAAAAATGCAGGCAAAATTAAGGGCATTTCCAACGATGCAGATTTGTGAAACATGCAAATGATAAGGACCAACTAAATACATTCAATGTTTGGAGGGCTGGTGTGGCGATGCTTCTGTACAAGTGCGCACGTGTGTGCTGGCTGCGAAATAAGTTACCTGGCAACAAAGATCGAGAAAAAAAAACCGGTAAAAACTGAAAAAAATCGCAACGATCACATTTTTCTCACCCCGGATGAACACCCCGGATGTTGCAAATTTGAACCATAGATTATAAATTTGAAGGACTACTGAATTGAAAAGAAGTGGCAGGCGGGCGGGCGGAGGGGTGGAGGGGTCGTCATAGATGCAAATGACTGAACTGGGATGGTGTGCGTTTCGGGTGATGGACAGCAGCAGCGGGGGCGTGACGGGGGGGGGGCGTGTCATGACGGGCGTTGTGTCGGGAATAAATGTGAATGATAAACGCAGTGGAGAGGAGGGAGGGGCAAGGGTGGGGTGTCAGCCGAGACTGTGGGTGGGGTCAATGGACTGGCGAGGGAGGCATCTGCGGCCAATCAGGGTTGCAATGTGAGGCGGCCGGGGCATGGCTGGCGTCGACGTCGGTGATCATGAGATGACGAGATGATTGATGAATAGAGAACATATGAGAAGAGAACACATGAAATGAGATGAGATGAGATGAGAGACGAGATCTGATCTGATGAGATGATTGGTGAATAGAGATGATATGAGATGAGACCACATGAAATGAGATCAGATGAGATGAGAGATCGGCGATGAGACGAGACGAATGTTGCGAATGCCGCGGACAATGACTGAAGGATGCGCCGAATGGATGAGAAGCTCCGGTCAATGACTGAGGCATGCGCCGATGAGAAGAGCTAGAGGTAGAATTATGATGTCATGGGTTGGGATCTCTGTCGGCATTGACAGTACAGATCGGGAGGGAGGGATCAGGTGATCAGGTGGTGCAATCAGGTATTAAATAAGAGTGACATGAAACGAGTCAGTGCAACTGCTTTCCGGAACTGACGTGTGACACTGTCAGTCACTGTGAAGCAATCCAACTGATTCAGAGATGATGACATCACACACAGATTGAGAGGGACTACTACATATGAGCTGATACTACATGAATAGTGTCAGAGTGCGTGCTATGATACTGTTACCAGATTACCAGATTACACAGTTTCATATATGTATATACACCAAGTGTTAGTATAAATATTCAGTGATATGTGATCTCATTCATATCTCATGTGATCTGATCTAATCTAATCTAATCAATCGTATTATACGGTGATCAGTAGACGGAGAGTGACGGCTGCACTGAAAAATCTGAACTGGTCTGCCGATCTGAACACTGAACTGAAATGAAAATGAACTGAACTGATCGACGAAATTGAATTGAACAAAGCGCATTTATATTGGAGATTGCCGAATGATTTATTTGCACTCACACTTAAAATAAATTTTACAGATCAGCAAAGTGGGAAAATAGTAACACCCCGGATGTAGTAATAAATAAAGCGTTATCTCTTCGAGTATCGAGTATGATGAATGGATGGATGATACTGAGCTTACCTTTGACCATGATTTATTTGCACTTACACTCAAATTAAATTTTACAGATCAGCAGTGGGAAAATAGTAGCACCCCGGATGCGCTGATCTATTTTTGTACCATGCGTACCTTTGTCCGCCAGTGTATTTATTATACTCATCATCGGCTGAATTGAAGCGGCTGTCATTGAATCCCATCCAAATCACGCCGGTGAGCTTTTGGCCAATCAGGGAGCACGTAACGCCACACGCCCGGATGGAACCGGATGGTGAGAACAAGTCCAACGCAACACTCTAACCGAACTGCTTCTGTCTCAGAAACTACAGAACCCCGAAATAGTTGGTCTCAACGGTAAACGTAAAACAGATGCATTTTCGTTTCGCTTACTTTCCGAACTGTTTGGTATTTCGACGCCATGAAGGAGAAGGGATCGGGGGATGCAACTCCCGCTGCCCATCACGGCAGCGAATCACACACGGCGAAGGGGCACAAGTCGGCCATTCTCCATCGGAGTGACCCGCTCGCCCGTGCTTGGCACGGAAAGGCAGAATCGCTCCTAAGCTCCTCATCGGGATTCAACAACTATCGTGGCTTTGTTAACCTGGCTCTTCTCATCCTCGTTTTGAGCAACTTCAGGCTTGCCGTTGAGAACATCATCAAGTGAGTGACTCTTTCAACCTTATTTGCAATCTCTTGCAACTCTATGATGGTGTTCTCTCCTGACTCCTAACCTCATTCTTACTTGATCTTCTGAATAGGTACGGTTTCTTAGTGAATCCTTTGTCTTGGTTTAGCTGGTGGCTCGATGACCCGTACCATTGGCCTTCCTTAACCCTTCTTGCAAGTGAGTGAAGTCTTGTACAATGCGATGTTACTTCTTTCGCACTTTGTCTAATCTTGGGCGGTCCAAATTTTGCAGCCCTCAATGTTTACATCATTGTCGCATATGGAATCGAGCGTCTGTCCGCCTCTCGACTACTGTCTGAGTCGTTCATTGTGCTACTGCACTCGCTCAACATTGCTATGGAAATCCTTGTACCGGTCATGGTGATCCTCAAGTACCACCCGAATCCCGTCGGTTCGAGCTTTGTTTTGGCGCAAGCGTCCATTCTCTTCATGAAGCTGATATCTTATGCCATGACAAACAAGTGGTGGCGACTGAAAACGGCAAAGAAGACAGACGGGGAAAGTGTTACGCCGGGACTTGTTCAGTATCCAGACAACCTCACGCTCAGTAACATCTACTACTTCGCGTTTGCGCCGACACTTTGTTATGAATTGAATTTCCCTCGAACCGATCGTATTAGGAAGCGTTTTCTTATTAAACACCTCTCTCAGGCGGTGGGTGCGCTGAGTGTTTGTGGTCGTCCTTATGCTATCTCACTGAACTGCTTCTCATTGCGGCTGGTCGCATGTAATGCCTGTACTGTATATCGGCTATGCATTCGCACGTGTGTTGGCGGTAATGCGCTTGCTGTTTAGAGTTCATGCACTCATACAACCTTTCGATCGTCTTTGTCTACACCGACCATGCAGGCCTTTTTTGGCGCCCTCATTTTCGCTTTAGGCGAGCAGTGGATTGTCCCTACTGTTCGGAACTCCATGCGTCCTCTCCAGGAAAGCGAGTATAGCGTTATGCTGGAGCGCTTGCTGAAGCTTGCGGTAAGTCGAGCTGAGTGTTTGGCATGGGTTGCTACTGCAACTTCGTTTGTAAAGTGTCTTCTTGTTCTGACTGCCCCTTTTTGTATTGTTTCTGCGTTACAGATCCCCAACCACTTCTTGTGGTTGATGTTCTTCTATGCCTTCTTTCATTGCATGCTCAACGTTATTGCGGAACTCCTTCGATTTGCCGACCGCGAGTTTTACAAGGATTGGTGGTATGTAACCCGTGAACTCTTTCTTTCCTGTTGGCGTGAGTCCGTGGGCATTATATAATAACGCTCAAGACAATTGTCTTGAATTGTATGTATGTCTGTCATGTTTCCAATATCTGTGGCTTTTAAGGAATGCGACGACTATCAAGTATTTCTGGCAGAACTGGAATATTCCCGTCCACCGATGGTGCACGCGGCACGTGTATATGCCACTATTGAGGAGCGGCTTCGGCATTTTCACTGCGCAGCTCGTTGTGTTTGCAATCTCTGCGATCTTTCATGAGGTATGCTCCTCCGTCACATGCTTTGATATTTTTTGTACCCACTGCATAGTTACTTTTCCTTTGCAGTGGACCAATCACAAATAGTGTTGTGTTTCTTTGTCCTTTGCTTTATCCAGCTTCTTGTCAGCGTCCCCCTCGGCATGTTCAAGGTTTGGTCGTTTGCCGCAATGATGGGCCAGGTACGTGTGTGCTGTGCGCTGTGCGTTCCGGTTGAGCATGATGTTTTATGCAATGTTGGTTTCTGCTGTGGTTGTCGTTTATATGCTCTTTTTTTTCCTGATGATAACTTGTGCTTTTTGCGGTTTCTTTGCAGCTCCCTCTCGTTATTCTCACGGAGCATCCGGCCATCAAGTCCTCGCAATTCGGAAATCTTATTGTGTGGCTCTCGCTCGTACTTGGGCAGCCAGGTATGCAATCGATTTTCTTACTGTCGTCATAGGTGGCATTCCAGAGCATCGCTGTGCATGGCTCATTATCTACTTGTCTATGCCCATGTTTTGTTTATCTTCTGTCAATTACTAGCACCTGCATATTTGCATTTAATTACGAGTCTACCATTGGCGGGTGAATTGATTGAATTAATAGTGTGTACAAGACGGCTGACAACAAGAACGTCCGATTTTCGTTCCTTTGCAGTTGCCATCCTGGCATATGTTCATGATTATCTGCTATTGCACGACAAGCTTTGAGACGTGCTCGCTTACTATAACCTTGCGCGCGATAACCTGGACAATACATGCCATTTCCTTCTCTTTTCCGCTCTCTGGGAACTCGGCAATTGTTGTTTAATTGTTGTTAATGCTCCTTTTTTTTCTGAACCTGTATTTCACTTGTCGTGCCTCTGTTTAAATGTATACTGCTATTTGTGCAGCTCAATTCCATGTATATTCTAGTTGAGCCTATCATACTGATTATAGGGTTGTATTACTGTGTACGGATGACCAGTTAAAAGCACAGCCGCGACTTGCAGTTCCCATCCGTTTGCCGGACAAAATCTCATGTGAAGTGTGCACACTACGATCCGAATGAGTCAACCCATCTCAACTGACCAGGGTTGCTGGAAAAGACCTTAATTTTACCCAAAGAGGGTCACACTTTATTCTAAAATTATTTCCAAGAATGTAATAGGATTTATGTCTGTGTCGTTGGAGCTGTCCATGCAATCCACAAGTTATTCCTAGAAGACAGAATCTAAAGGATTGCGGCACTCGCAGCCAATTCTATACGAATGTCGAGGAGAGCGATGCCATGGAAATGCACTCGTCTCCAACTCAGTGTATTGTAAACATCACATGCGCCGTTGCGTGAACGATGGAGCAGCAGAAAAACCACCAGAGCTCCTGCAGCGATAAAGGGTGAGCTTTAGAATAAAGGCAAAGAAAACCAAAAACACAACCGAACAGATGGGCTCGGTACAGCAAGAAGTGCACTTACCCAGACGGAGGCGACGTAGCAGAGAAGTTCCCGAACCCCGTCTGTTTGGTGGCAAAGGCAGCAAATCCCGAGCCACCAGTTCCCGATTGGCTGAGCCAACAAGAGCAGAAAAACAACGCGCAGATTAGACTCCATCAATGAGAACAAAATGCATATGTCATCGGATAGTTTGACAACACCACATACCCAGCAAAGCCACCGGCTGATGCCCCTGTTGAGCCGAATGTCGCCGCACCGCCAAATGACGAGGTCGCGGTGGTACCCCCAAAGGACGAGGGATTTCCGAATCCAGGCGTTGCCCCAAACGCCGGGGCACCACCAAACCCAGAAGCACCAAAGCCACTTGAGGGCGCATTGACAAAAGCGGGAGCAGCAGCGCCAAAAGCGGGAGCAGCAGCACCAAATGCGGGAGCAGCAGCACCGAATGCGGGAGCAGCAGCACCAAATGCGGGAGCAGCAGCACCAAATGCGGGCGCAGCAGCACCAAATGCGGGCGCAGCAGCACCAAATGCGGGAGCAGCAGCACCAAATGCAGGAGCAGCAGCACCAAATGCGGGAGCAGCGGTCCCAAACGTGGAAGCATTGCCAAAGGATGGCTGCGAACCAAAGCCACCAGCACTCGTCAGCGACTGTGCCGGGGTTGAACTGGCAGGTGTTGCAGCTCCAGCAAGCGCACCAAAGCCGCTCACGGCAGGCCGAGCGGACGCACCACCCATGCTCCCAAAGCCACCTCCAAACGCTGTGGTCGCGGAGGGTTGATCCTGAATATGATGCATGCATAATAATAATGGGCATCAGTGTCAACATATAACCTGAAACATTAGGCGAATTCGGTATACTGAGGAAGTTGCGAAAAGAGGCAACACTGTGCATGTTACCTTGGAGACTCCTAATCCGAATGACTTTGAAGGAGCTGCAATCGAGAGGTTGGGCAAAGAAAAGAGTTGGATTAGCACGTGCTTAGTTCATCGAGATCAGCACAACAGTAGAATGCATTTAGAAAATGAAAACATCGTAGTCAACACCGTACCTGCAGCGGAGCCCAATACACTCGGGGTCGACACGGAGCTAGGTTTCCCAAGACCACCAAAAGCGCCCAATGCACTGCCCACGGACGACATGTCCGTCGCCTCCATGGCATCCGAGTTGTCCGATGCAGGCTGGGAGATGGCTTTTGATGTGGAGACCGCCGCAGTGCCAGCGGGCGCTGTCCACACCGATGCGGAGCCTAGACTACCGATACCGCCAGCAAATGGCTTTGACGCTGCAGCCGGGGCAGTAGCAACAGATCCGAAGGGGGTGGAGGTCTTGGTATTGTTCACAGTTCCAAACCCATTCGTTGCGCGGGTGCCTGTGGCATCCGGAAGAGTGGCCGCCGTGGGATCCGATGCGGCCGCCGTGGGAGCAGCCGCAAATGGCGTAGGAGCAGCCGCCGTGGAAGCAGCCGCAAATGCCGTGGGAGCAGCCGCCGTGGGAGCAGATGCAGTGGGAGCAGCCGTCGGACTGGCGGAAGGAGATGCTGATGATGACCCAAATGTGAGTGCCTTAGCAGCGCCCACCAAAACTGAGTCTGGGGCCGCTGTAGCATGCATTTCCGTCTCGAATTTTGCGCCAGAAACGATTGACTTGTCAGCACCAGGATCACGATCTTTACCATAAGCACCGAATCGCACTGGCATCACTGTAGAGGATGTCCCGGACCCGATTCCAAGTAAAGCAGCCGAAGGCTGTTCTGTGGTGGCAGCGACGGGCTTCCTCACATCGGCAGAGGCAAACATGTTCGCGGACAGGGCCGACACGGGGGCGGTGGCAGATGGTGTTCCCGCACCATCAGTCTTGAAGGCAAAAGACCCTATCCCAAACGTCGTCGACGGTGCAGATTCGGCCGGCTTGATAGAGGGCGCCACAACTGTGGTAGGTGCGGGCGCCGACGCTGTCTTAGGGGGCGCACCAAACGAGAATGCGGTGGTTCCCGGCGCATCAGATCCCGCCGGAGCGCCCAGGGCAAAAGTGCCAAACCGACTTGCAGGAGCAGACGGCGCAGTCCCGTCCTTAGTGGCGCCGAATGAAAACGACACAGGTGTTGCAGGGGTTGCAGGACTGTTCATGCCGTCCTTTCCTGGTTGCGGCGAGTTACTTACAGATGATGGTGCCATAGCTGTGCCAATCGATCCAAAGGAGAAACCCGATACGCCCTTGTCACCCACGGCGACGGGCGTTTCTGTTCCCTTCGAAGGCGGCGGGGTGACGTCTGCCTGAGTCGCGGGTGCCATCGAGAGATTGGCACCAAATATTGGCAAAGGCGCAGAAACCTTTGCGACAAACGCAGACGCAGGCGCAACTGGGTTTCCTCCACCCATTTGAAAAGAAGGAAGTGTAGATGGATCCTTCTTGCCGGCAAACGACGCCAACGCATCACCCTTTACGGGGTTTACTGTAGGCGGTGCTGCCTGTCCTGATGAGACAGCAGAGATTGCACCGAAAGATATGGGAGCTGCAGTGGTCCCGTTCCTTTGGCCGGACTCCGTTTGCGACGACGACCCAAGAGAAAATGCCGACAATGAGTTCGAGGGGGCAGGCTTGCCACTTGCAGCAGGGGAGGGAGAGGAATTATCGGCAGATGTACCAAATCCAAAGCGGGCATCGGCAGCGATCGTTTGCGCCGGCTGTGTCGGAAGCACTGACACCGCGGAGGCAGGGACAGAGGGTTTTGCAGGGGCAGGGGCAGGGGACGGCAGCTGGGACGCGGAGAAATTGGGGGACATGGAGCGTTTGCCAGCCGAGGGTGTGGGCATTGTCACGTGCCCAAATGCTTTCATTGGGGCCTCACTGAGGGGGATTATTGGAGGTAAAGGGACCGGATAGCATGGGTCAACACATAATCGAACGCAAGTCACTGTGAGTATCAGGTGCATACAAGCACAGCAGACAACAGGCCAAATAGAAAGCTGGCGGTGACGTTTGCTAACATCACAAAAACACAAACACATACCCAATGGTCTGTGCAGCAAGAGGTGGGCGTGAGGTTGGCTTGTCGACGAGAGCATTTGCTGTTGTGCTGTCCTTTCCCGATACTGATTGGGACACATACATTCGTGGTGCAAAGCAAACAGGGGAGGGGCGTCAATACTCCCGCACCAATTTGAAAGTAAAACGACCACGCAGATGATAGACGGGATAAAACCACCGTTGATCACAAGGCACAGTGAAGTGACAGGGTCATAAGCATATCACATACCGTGCTGGTCCACACCGGCGGGCACGGCGCCCATGGATCGGAACTTGCGGATGCACGGAGACCGTTTGAAGAGGCTGTTCCGCAGAATGTCAAACTGGCGGTCCGAGGGGGC
This sequence comes from Pigoraptor chileana, assembly GCA_943704495.1. Lineage (NCBI taxonomy): Eukaryota > Filasterea > Ministeriida > Capsasporidae > Pigoraptor > Pigoraptor chileana. Next base: position 23,530 of record CALSCR010002586.1, read on the forward strand.
GCTGAGGCGCGCTGAGTGAGGGTCAGAATCACGACTCTTTTCAACCTGCTGTCTACCCGTCGGGGCTGCAGGGCTTCCTGACTTTCCACCGCCAATGTTCAGCCGATTCAGCGACGCTGCAAGCCGGTCCACCTGGAGCGACTGTCGGGTGGCGGCCGCGTGGTGCGATGCAAGTGTGTGGTACAACCGCTCCGACGGGGGCTCCTGGAGCGTCGAGGCTGACTCGCGACGACAGCGATCCTCAAAGCGCGTCTCAAGCTCCGCGTCAAGAGCCTGAGCGGCGCGCGTGATCTCTGACAGCCGGGAAAAGAGGCGCGCCCGCATGGAGTCACTGCCGGGATCCAATCGACGAGTCTTGAGCAAGCGCACATGCTTTGGGTCGCCACTGCGCTCAATGAGTCGTCTAGCCTCCTCCGACTTCCCAAACAACACCAGTATATCCGATTCGTGGGTGCGCACAGCAGCAATGTTTTCCTTGGCACCATTGAACAGGCCGCCAAGGGCATCGGCGAGCAAGGTGATGTCCCCGGCAATCTTCGCCGAACCCGATCCAAGCTTGGAGGGATCCTGGAGGCTCGACACTTGGCCCCTGAGCCGCGCCAACTCACCGTCAAATGCACGAATGTTCTCCTCCAGCCGTTTTTCAAAGTCGTCGACGCTCTCTGTGGGACGCTGCGACAATTCATAACCCGAACAACCCAACCAACGAAGCAAGGTGTAACTCATTCATTAGCAAACACATTCAGTGGTTGTCAAGATATCAAGTGTAATCCTTCCATGTCAAGGGACTCCACACCGTTAGAGTCTCAGGCGCTATACCACAAGAGAGAGAGATGTAGAATTCAAGTTAAGTCAGTGTGATAGGCGCTGTGCCCATGGACTCCACAAGAGAGAGAGAGAGAGAGAGAGAGAGAGATGTAGGATTCAAGTCAGTGTCGTAGGCGCTGTGCCCATGGACTCCA
>CALSCR010002587.1:0-12895 GCA_943704495.1 Pigoraptor chileana
GTGTGTGTGTGTGTGTGTGTGTGTGTGTGTGTGTGTGTGTGTGTGTGTGTTAGTCAATGAAAGTGCAGACATACCGTGGCGATGCCTTCATGAGCATGAGATGCTGCGTCCGGGGCAGTTCAATCGCAGCAATCACCGCGTCCACCCCGGATTTCATTCGCTCGATCGATGCACGTGACTGCAAATGGAAGGTATTGCGAGCACTCGAATCAATCAATTAATGTGCACCGCATTCCATAAATCCGCACACAGACACAGACACAGACACAGACACAGACACACACCCACACGCATGCACACGCACGCACGCACACACTATCACACAATCACACAATCACCCACGCACACCCACATGCACATGCACATGCACAAACAGGCAGTCCCACTTCAAAGCGAACTCAGTGCATTTCGGTAAAGACCGATTCACGCATTGTGTAATATCCAACACATGCATGGCCCACACACACATGTACACGGTCAGCGCACACGCATGCACCCCACCAGGCACACCAAACACACACACACACACATCAAAGATGCCCACCTGACCCTGCACAAAAGCGGGAGCGCGCTGCAGCTGCTGCATGGTGATAATGTCACTGCGGTCGACGTCTTTGATGCGCTGTGCCAGAAATCCTCTCAGCTGTAGATGGAGGATGGCGTTGGACCGAGAGACACAGTTGCGTCAGTTGGCAGAGAATATAGGATTCAATCAGTGATTTAGGCGCCAAGCCCAAGGACTCCACAAGTTGGCAGAGAAAGAGAAAGAGAAAGGGACAGACAAAAAGAAAGAAGAAAAAGACTGAGACAGAGAAATAGGGTCACAGCTGCGTCTTGGCCGAGACAGAGATGTAGGATTCAAGTCAGTGTCATAGGCACTGTGCCAATGGACTTCACAAGGGCAGAGACAGAGAAAGAGAGACAGGGAGAGTCAGATTGATGGCGAAACACACCTCCATTAGCTCATCCATAAACCTATTCCTCACTTCGCTCGCATCCAGCAACTGCGCACCCGTCGCATCCACTCCCGCGACACCCGCCAACACTGCCCCGGATGACTCAATCACAATCCCGCTCTCCTCGCCAGAAGCACCCCAATCGATGCCGTCCCCAAAGTCTATCTTTGGTGCGTCGTCTCCCCCAAAGTCTATTGTTGGAGTATCCCCAAAGTCTATTTTTGGTGCGTCGTCTCCCCCAAAGTCTATTGTTGGAGTATCCCCAAAGTCTATTGTCGGCCCATCCCCAAAGTCTATCTTCGGCGCGTCGCCGTCACCAAAGTCTATTGTTGGAGTATTCCCAAAGTCTATCTTTGGCGCGTCGCCGTCCCCAAAGTCTATTGTCGGCGCATCCCCAAAGTCGATCACGGGAGCGTCTCCAAAGTCCATCGATGGCGCGCCTGGCACACTTGCCGCGTGTGGCTGCGTGTGTTGTGAGGCTGCACCGGCACTGACACGAGGGGCCGACGACACCGCAATGCGTCCGCGCAGTGTGTGCTCCTCTTCTTCCGGGGCATTCTGCACACGTCGCACCGTCTCGAGAACGACAAATTTTGCAGCACGCGGGTCACGTGATGAATCGCCCGCAGACGACGCACTGAGAAGAAAACCGACAAACTCGTCGTAGTAACGGCAGGCAGAACGGACATCTTCCGCTCGCGAGAGCTCGGCTATTCCGCGGTACACGATTGGCAATTCATGGATCAGAGCGATGAGCTCATTTTTGATTGAGAGTCCCTGCGAGTGCAGTGGGTATGTGTGTGAAGGCGTGGGTGGGAAGGGGGGGGGGGGGGGTTGATGTGAATACAGTATGTGCATGAGTAAAATGCTGCATGAGTGCACGTGTGCATGTGTCTATGTTTGGAAGCACCGGTCGCGCGTCAAGTACACACAGCAACAACAACAGCAGCAACAACAACATCAACAACGCATGCATGAACCCACGGGTATGCCGAGTTCCTTGCAACTGGCGGCAAATTTGCCTGCGTATGCCTTTGAGCTCGCCGCAAAGTCCAGCCGTCGCCGGTCCGTCTCCTGGCCATGTGAACAGACACAGACAACACCGGAGGAGAACATTGAAAATTGAAGCCATTTATGCTTCACGGGTGAGCGCGCGTGGGCGTGTATGCAGTGGCGGTATAAATGTGCACACAAAAAACTGCACACACGTGTTTGCGGTCACTGTTGGGCCGGCATATGCGGACGGTGCACACTGCAGAGCTTTGACACCTCGTACCAAATGTCCCGAAAGAGGACTTGGTCTGCCACACATACCCAAACATGGACACTAAGCTCTGCGGAGACACACAATTAGGGCGGGGGGCAACCCACTTTGAGCAATTGCTGGCACTTTTGCAGCTGCTTCTTTAGCGCGGGCACTTCATAGTTCACGTCGCGCTGTATCATATTCGCGCATTCGCCCAAATACGTTCCTTCTTTTTCGTACAACCGCACAATCTCAGTCCAATCCTGCAATCAAGCAACGCGATATCCACGATGGACATGCGGTATGGATTCACCCGCGTGTTAATGGCATCCGCTGTCGACAGCAGAAATGGATTGACAAAGCACGAGAGAGATGCACGATGCCAGTTAATTTCATACGCGAGGTCGCGCATGGGCAATGATACACCACTAACAACAATGTATATGCGAAAGCCTACACCAAATGCACACATGCACTCACTCACACTCTCACTTATACTCACACACACTCTCTCTCACTTATACTCACACACACACACTCTCCCATACACCAACAAACTAAGCACACGACGCCACACGCGCCACACATGGCCAGAACAGCGAACAGACCTTCATACGCTTGGATGAGTACCCGCCAAAAAAATTCCGCGTGCTCGACTCGGACACCTTCAGCAGCTCCACAATCCGCAGACAGTGAAAGTAATTGATGTCTGCTCGCGTTCGATATTAAATACCGTGGAGACACAAGAAATCACACAAGTGACAACACATTCTGTGAGTGACGATGGTGAGGGCTCACTCGAAACTACACGTCCGGTATCAATCACCAACACAACAGGAAAATCAAGACAAGCTCGACACTTCCCGTTCGTATCGGCATGATGACTCACATGTTCCTTGCAAAAGATGCGTGATTTCGTCAACTTCAGGCATATCTTCAATGGCGCTCGTGATCTTTTCGCGGATGGCCATAGACTGCTGCTGCCAGTTCGGCCCTGTCTGCTTCCTGTCCACAAGCCATTCTGCGATTGCGCAATGCAATGGCATTTGTCAAGGAGGAAAACAAGCAATTATCGCAAATAGCATCTATGATAAGTGGGTCAAGCGATGCTTCATGCACACACACACACACACACACACATACACACTGGTACATATATACGCGCAGGGGCCAGCCCATCTATGCATTACAGCAAGTACAGGAGCTGAAGCCCATACATACCAAGTAGCTTCTTGTAGTATATGTCGATGGGCAGCTCCTCTTCTGCGGGTCCACTGTGACCTTCGCTCACTTTCTGCTCGCAGTAATCGACAAATTAGGGTGAGCACAAAACAACTGACGAACGGACGGGGTAACAGCACTAATCAATGCCATTCGCCACTCACACTGACTGGATTGGCCAGCATTTTCCCTCTCGCACACGCAACGCCGTCGCGCGAAAGTCTCTCTTGAAACAGCTGCAGGGTTTGCGCAAAGTGTTCTCAAGCAACCATCTTTTGAAGGAGGGAGCTGATTTTGCAGCTTGAACACTATGAGAAATAGCAGAACGACTTTGATCATGTGGTGACCATCTCACGTGATGATTAATGTGGTCACGTGCCTAAAGGCGGGAAAAAATTTGAAAATTTGAAATTCCCGATTAGGAAAGCGCTTTGAATCTGTCAAACGACATGTCACAGCACGCACACACGCACACACCCCGCACACACACGCACGCACACGCACACGCACGCACACGCACACGCACGCACACGGAGACTCTCATCGCGTCTTGCGTTACTCACGTCACATTGTGCGCACGAAGGATTCCTCATGTCTTCGTGGCAAGTTGAATCAGTTATAGAGAGCCCATCGGTCACACTCTACCGAAAAGAAAAAAGGGTGATCTTGTCGAGTAGGTAGTGCAAGGTAGATAGATAGGCTCGCATGTCGATGATCAAAACCGTCGGTACGCTTTAGAAGACTGGTTGCGCGATTTTTGTGGGTATCATCACAACACTGGGTTGGTCGGCACCGCCGCAACACAGGCATCCTGCACGCAACGCATTTGCATCAACACCCATCACAAACCTCGCAGACACATATTAACAGCCCATAAAAAATGGATCCGGAAGATAAGGAAAATGTCTTCCTTGCGGTTGGTGCGCGCTCTTCGCATGGCCTATCACGCCGAAATTCAACAGGGGTAAGGTTTTTTGCACCACTTGAACTCGCACTCCGAATATTTTTTATTCAATTACGCATCCACTTTATAATTTATATTGCACAATCGTATTTCCTGCTTCTTGCTTGGTTGATTATATCATATTTTTTCTGTTATCTATGCACTTGTCTTCGGTCTGTATGCTTGTGTGATGGAAAATGGCCTTTATGTTTTCATTTGCCCTGGTTCTGTATATATTTTTTTAATTTCAAATCACTTATTTTTGGATTGGAATATAGATTCTCAAGGCTGGACCCACGACCCCCGTGAAGCGCGGCGCCCTCTCCGAAGTGGATCCCAACAGCAATGACGTCAATCCCACGCACGAGGAGGAGCCGCCCGCAAAGCGTCAGCGCCGGGACTCGCGGAAAAGCATCGACCGCCGCGTGTCGTTTGCGCCGACGTCGCAGATGTTCTATTTTCCACCCAACAGCAACCCCAATTCAATTGCGGAGGAGCACAGCTCGCCCGCAGAGGTTATGGTCATGACAGAGCGGCCTGCCGACGGCGACAACGAGACAATGGAGTTTACGTCGGCCGGACACGGCGGTATTCTTGCGGTGAATGCGTTTACTGCACGTCGATTTGGGCAGGCGTCACCCGCAGCACCTGCAGCAGCGTCATATACCAACGACGAAAATGAGGAAGACTCGACAATGACGATGGAATTTACGTCTGTGCACGGGGGCATTTTGGAGGCACGTGGTCAGCACCCGACGCCCGGACCGAGTCAGGTGGATCGGGACGAAGCCACAATGGAGTTTACTGGAGTCCACGGCGGGATCATTGCTTCACGTGGTGCTAATGTTGACGGCGAGGCTGACGAGGGCGATGATGCCGGAAGCACTATGGACTTCACCTCTGTGCACGGTGGAATCTTATCGTCTGCAAGCAACAATAGCAACAACGAGAGCAATGATGGAATGGAAGAGTCGACGATGGAGTTTACTTCAGTGCACAGCGGTATTCTCTCGTCTGCACGGCCCTTGGAGCGGGAAGAGGAAGGCGATACAATGGAGCTTACCGAGCCTGTGGGACAGATCGTCTCGTCTGTTCAAATTCCCGCGCAAGCTTCGCCGTCGTCAGAAGCGGGAAAACTGATGACTGTGCACGAGGAGGACGACAACACAGTGACAATGGACCTCACTCGCGTCGGTGGTCGCATTCTGTGCCTGCGCTCGCCTGGTATGAAGCCGTCACCACGTGATATTGGGGACCTTGATGAAGAGGATCTCCGCGTATTTGACCGCGCGCAGACAAACGCCAGTGTGTCGCACGTGCAGCAACACCAGCAGGGCGCAGATGACGCACCGACGGCCACCGTGATGAGCGGCGACATGAGCGGAAGCGTCGGCAACTTCACGCAGGAATTCACGGGGACCATGAGCATGCAGCTGTCGTCCGTCTCGTTTCCCGCAGAATTTGACCGGCGGGAGGACATGACTACAACGGCACAGCCAACACCCGCCGCACACGCTAAGGCAGAGTCGATGCCGGTCATTGTTCCCACCTTCAAGAACGACGGCCCGTCTTTCCATGCGCCCAGCGACCTCATTTCATTCAATACTCCCCTCCCCGCGCGCTCATTTGTCCCGGGTTCCGTACCGCACTCTGCCCGCCGCAGCATTGACGTTCTTGCTGCCTCTGCGTCCGTCCTTTTCTCTGCATCCAAGCCAATGACGGCGCCCCCCACACCGTCTGCCGCCGCATCGAGCATGCAGCAGGGTCCTCGCATATCCCTCTCTGAGTTTTTGTTGCAAGCGGGCGTCAGCTTTCTCGACAATTTGTCGTCGCAGAGGCGAACAACGATGGCCGTCGGAGCAACACAGCCGCCCGCAGACCTGACTTCGCTGTCTGAGCGCCTCCGCATCAAGAGTGTCGTCATGCCAGAGCTCGCACTCATGGAATGGGGCTGCGACAACCTCACGGAGACGACAGACACACTCCGCGCCAACTCCCAAATTTTGGACAAGCAGCTGAGCGCAGCAAACCCGGCCATTTTTGCGGCACTGTCGAGTGGAAGCAACCGCGCATCTCTCCAGGAATCTCTCAAGAAACTGAAGGGTCATGCTCGCCTCGAAACCAAGCTGAAGCGCTACGAGTGGCAGTGCAAGCTCGAGTCGGCGCTCTCTGAAGAGCTCGAGGATAACGCCGCAATGCTCAAGGAGGACGCCGAGCGCATGCGGATGCTGGATGCGCGTGCCGACCAATCCATCCGAGAGCTCGGCTCGCGACGCGAGTGGCTTGGAAGGGAGGTGCGTCGGATGGAGCGATTTGCCCTTGCGCCCAATGAGCTTGTCGCAATGGCCCAGATTGCGGAGGAGGCGCGTGACCTGGAGAGCAAGATCAGGTTGGTTTCCTTTTGCAATGTTTGTGGATTTGTGTGTGTTTAGTGAGGTGAAGTAGGAATCAGGTCAGTGTCTAGGGCGCAATGGCATGGACTCCACAATCGATATGCTGGAGGAAGAGATAGCCGTTCATTAGTGTGTGCTTGTGTCTTGATGTAAACAAGTGCGTGCGCGAAAGAGAGAGACTTTGGGCAAGTAAATGTAGTAAGGAATGCGCTTACATGCCATCTTTAATGTTGCTTATACACTGACAATCTCCTTACACGTCTACACACGCACCCTTCCGAGTGCAGGATGGCGTCACTAAGCCTCGACACCGCCAAGGGATACGCAAGTAGCATTGCTGGGGATGTTGAGAAGGCTAAGGCGGAGGGCGCGCGTCTCTCCTCGTCTGTCCTTGAGACGCGTGCACGGATATCCGAGGAATCCCGGGAGTATTCGCCGTCGCTTGTGGAGGCAGCGGCGGAGGAGTGCGAAATGACAGAGGCTCTTGCCGTGTTCTCCGTGGACGGCGCGTCGGCAGGCCGCATGAGGTTTGCCTTTCTCGAAGGTCATGTGTCGCTCTCTGTCCACCTGGACCAATCGGCGCCTGTTGGTGGGTGGTCTGTGTGCTTGCTGTGCGTACAACACCATTCGATGTGCATGCATGCATGCAACCAAGAGACGGCATCTCTCGTTCGATCCTACATGCTCTTATGCTGCCCAAATGCCGTGCAACAAAGCGAAATTGCCCACTCACAAACAATTTAGTAATCCCTATTGTGTGTGCGTGTTGTGTTTCTCGTTTTGTCTTTTCTTTTCTTTCGATTTTGATGCACACAGGCGGACAGGGCGAAGTTCCTGTGTCGCACTGCGCATTCGAGCTGTCGCCTACCTGCGACGACATCACCCGCTCTCTCTTTGCGGCGTCGGGTGTCGAGCAGATTCTTCCTGCGTGCACACACTCCAAGGCTATCCGGCCGGTGCGTGCGTGCATGCAATGGGGATGGCATGATATTTTGTGACTTGTCTGCTTGTCGTTCAATGTGTGAACTCTGTTTATTTTGCCGCATGCATGCATTTGTGTCACCGCAACACCGATTGATCCACTGCTCTCTTGTGCGCTATGGCGTTTGCTATTTCGTGTTTTATAGTATTCCACTACTGATAATGTGAACGACATATTCCCATGCGCACACACACACATATATGTATAAATATACACGTGCAGGTGGTCGATGCCATCGCTCGCCGCCTGTCACGTGCGTGGGTTCTCGAGAGCGAGGTCCGCGCACTCTCCGCACAGCATCACGTGGTCTCCATCTCGCACAGCGGATCCGACTGCACAATCGCTGTTCGGCTTGTGAACGCAAAGGCGTGCGTTGAATTTGAGGCTCTATCAACCGTCAATCCGTGCGCCTACCCCTTCGGCCGCATTGCCTCGGATGTGCACATTTTGGAGGGCGCCTCGGCCCCCCTCGCACAACAGTTGCTCCCGGCCTTTGCGGCATCCATCGACGCATGCTCGGGGTATGCGCGGCTCACATCGGCGTATGCCCGCATGGTCTCTTCGCTCCCGTGAGAAGCACTGTCTGTGTCTGGTGCCGCCTTTGTCCTCTCTTTCTGTGTCCAGTATGCTGCAGTATGCGCGCCTGTGTGAGCGCTGTGGGGTCTCTCTGCATGGCTTGCGTCTGTCGTGCATACAATATTGCACCTGTCGTTGAATCCTTCCATTATTACTCTCTTCTCGCTCGCGCACTTTTGTCTTTTGAATCGCCATTTCATCGCTTTGCTGTTTTTTCCCCGCGTCGCGTGCGTGCGCCTCCCCGCGTGTGCTTTTTCTTCTGATTTCCCTGCAGTTCTTGTTGCTGTTGGCACAGTCTCCCTTCGAGCCGCTCTGTGTTGTCGGTGTTTGATGTTTCTGTAACCCTGTATATTTTCATTTTACCTATGTGTTTTGTGTGTTTTTGTTGCTCGTTGCGTTGTGCCACTCGTGTGCGCACAAACAATAAGAGAATTGTTTGAACAACCCGATCTTGTAGAGGGAATGAGAGTGCGTGTGTGTGTATTTATGCTAGCTATAAGAGCATCACGTCGCAATATGAGAAACACTCTCAGAAACCACAAAAAACATTCATTCATTCAGTTTGAACGCAGGACGCCCACAACGGAAGGACAGAATAGCCTCACCGTCCCCTGAAAGCAACCACAGTGCACACGCACTAGTCAACACACAACACTCACAGACACCACACACAACACAACGAAGATCAGCCGCCACGCACTGATCAGCAGCGGTCAAAAACTTCCAGGGTCTCTGCGACGGTCTCTGCGCGCTGCAGCAGCTGAAAGTGAATGCCATCGGCCCCCGAGGGCGAGGAAGCATTATGAGACGCCGACTGTGCGCTGCTGTCCGCACCCGCGGAGAAGCCCCACACTGCAGGAGACTGACGGACGTTGTACTTTGTGTGAGATGAGTGGTAGTAACCACCGACATCGTGCACTAGGATCCAGTCTCCCTGCTGCGCCAGTGGGAGTGGCCGTCTGTGTGCAATAATGTCGCTGCCAAAGCAGCAGGGGCCGGCAACGTCCGTCTCCACGAGGGGCTCGGATGGGTCACGTGCATTGGCGTGAGCGTCGAGGACGGTTATGCGCAGAGGCCACTGCTCCGGGTGGTACACGGTGCGCACGCACAGATCAGCACCTGCCACGTGATGTGTGTGTGTGTGTGTGTGTGTGTGTGTGCGCGCGTGTGTATTGAGCGTTGTCGTGGCAGAAGCGTTGCACAGCCGGGTAAGGCTGAGTGATCCAACCGAACATACACGCACATTTTGAAACAGAGGAAGGAATACACATTCACGCACAAACACATGCGCGCAGACACGCAAACGGCACACCACATCACGCACACACATACACACACACGGACAGGTACACATAACAAACTGCAACACAGTACCTGCGTGCTGTGCGGCAATGTGCCTCCCGCCAGATACTTTGTTGTATTCGATGCGCGAGAGAAAAAAGCCCGCCTTTGCACACAAACTGCGCCCAAACTCGGTGATGCACTTGTAAGACCCTGCAAGATTATGTTGGATGTGTGCGGTAGTGTGCACGCATACATGTGAGTGCATGCGCATAATGGACAGATGGAGATCACAAGAAGTCAGTGCCATCATACAGCGCGTGACAGAAACATCACACTATGTGTGTGCGTGCGCGTGTGTGCGTGTACATTCGCACATACGACCCACAACACTTGCAAATGGCATATGAGGGGCTGCCATGCAAGCCCACCGTCAAATAGCTCGGGCACTTCCGCACGCAGCCGCGCCTGGTAATCGGCGAAGGTTGGCTTCACTTCGTCACTGCCAAAGTTGACAGACAGGCTGCACGATGCAAGAGAGGTAGGATTCAAACTCAGTGCCTTAGCGCTGTGCACACACACACACACACACATGCTCACATAGAGACATACGCACCCTCCGCCAATATCGATGGTTGCAATTTGCTGCTTTCCCACGCGCTTGTTAATCTCCACTGCCGCATCCACTATCACGCGAATGCCCCGGATGGCAAGGTCAAAAGGCACACCTGCAACACATAAGCAAACATGCGATGCGACGAGAAAGAAACGTTGTTGTGTGAGGCGGTTGGGGACTCTCTCTTTTAACGACAAACATCGATTGGCTCGCAAAGCCTCAAGAATAACACCACAATAGACGCACCCGCATACATAGAATACACATACATATACACAAGCACACATACACACATACACATGCATGCACAACACACACCCTGGCTGCCCACGTGCACGTGGATCATTGTGAGCCACGGCCGCTGTGCGTACGCAGAAAGCAATTCCTCGCGGTAGTCCTCCAGTCCAATGCCAAACTTGGATGTCGCTGTGCCGGTCGACAGCGCTGCAATCGAGCCCGCGCCCACCTTGTTGTTGTTGTGGTTGTCGCGAATTGGAACGATTGTTTTCGATTAAATTCAGACAAAGATGGTATATATGGAAGGCAAACACAAATGTTGTTTCCGACAAGCACACCCTCACACATACATACACATACATACGCACATACAAATGCACACACATATATATGTATATAATATACACCTGGGGATTCACACGGAGTCCAATCGGAGGAAGTGCACCCGCGGCACGCGATGCGACAATCTGAGGTTGAGGAGAGAAGTGGCAGTGATTGAACTCAGTGTCACGAGTCAATCCCCAACGCAGAGTGGGCCAGAGATGTGGAGCTCATACGATAGCATTGGGAATCCAATGTGAGGAGTGTGGACTGCAAGGCACCATTCAGGTCCAGAGTTCGAGGACTCCACACATGGACAGAGTGTGTGGGTACACAATGCCAAATCAAAAATGCAGCTAAATCCGGCGTAGAAACGACCCAAATCAGAAATTGAATGAGAGAATACCTGCTGCAGCCATGCCCGCACAATGTGGCAATAAAATCAAACGACTAACAATGCAAACGACAGTAGCAAAGCCACGCGAGCTTACATTGTCGATATGAGCCAACTCTTGAAAATTGTCGGCGTTGAGTGGGACATTCTGTGTGTGTGTGTGTGCGTATGTGCGTGTGTGTGTGTGTGTGCGTGTGTGTGTGTGTAGAAGAGAGAGAGAGGGGAGAGAAGAAGGATATTCATAAGTCACCGCTATGTTCGCAACAACAGAGTGCGGTAAAAACTAAACAAAGTGATGGATTTGCAGAAAGCAACTTACTATGCAATCTGAATAAGCAGAGCACACATACGCACATTTGACACACACACACTACATTACAGCCGTATTGATGTTGTAGCAAGGCTGTTTTTACAATCGATAGCCGAGGTAGATACATACTCACACTCACATACACCCACACAGCCACACACTCACACGCACATACATATGTACATCAAAAATGCACACGTAGATACACATGCAGTTACACAGATACACATACACCGATGCGCACATACAAACACACATGTATACATGCACACTGATACATACGCAGATACCGACACGACACACAGAAGCACAAGACGCGGCTCACCCTCTCCAGTGCAAATATAAGTTCCTTCTTCGACTTGACGGGGCTGTCGAACACAACACGCTAGACATTCGTTCGGTGTTGCAAGTGGGAGGGTGGGAGGGATGCATGCAAGAAGCAAGAAAAGTTGTATTTGAATCAGTGCGTCCGCCGCACCGTGTCCGTAAAACCACGAGAGCGATATGTCAGTGTGTTTTGGTTCACGCGATTCAATGGAAAAGACAGAAAGCAGTGCGAGTGTGGCTATTGACGTGGGGATATGAGCGCACAACAGAAGCAGATTCTTGCTTGGATGTGTGGTCAGTATGAAATGTAAACCACGTATGGCCGACAGCGCATACTGTAGGCACGCACACATAGACACAGACGCACACAACACAGACACACACAGCACAGACACAGACACAGACACACACAAGACAGGCACACACGACAGGCAAATCACGCACCTCTGGGGAGATGCCCGTTTTGAGCGCCTGCGTAAGTTCGCCGATCGACGCACATTCGAATCCCATACCACTTTCCTTTGCAATCTTAAGGATGCTCTGTAGTCAGAGAGGGGATACACACACAGACACGCACGTACACATACAAAACGACAGATTAGGCGTTTGACTCTAACTGCACAGACAAAACGTGCATGATTCAACTCGTCTCTCAGCGCTGTAGAATAGCCCTGGAGTTCACGCTCTGCTCACGGGGAGGTTAGCTCGCCGATGACAATGCCAATGCCAATGCCAATGCATGCTGCAGTACATTCGTCTCGCAGTGCAGCGTTGTCTTAAGCTGAAAATGAACATTGATGCATTTGATTGCTACTTGCCAGAGTGGGATTCGCTTTGATTGCAAATGTGTGAAGAAAGTGATTGGGGAAGCTGTCGAGGAGTGTGCGGATGTTGCTGCGGTAGACATCAGAGTCGAACATGAGCGCAAGTGGATCATCCTCACTGACGAGGCCTTGGGCAACGGCAGCGTGCGCGGCCTGCAATTAAAAGTGCGCATTGGGTGTTGAGTGGTTGAATTGTAGGATCCAGTTCAGTCAGTGCCTAGCCATGGACTCCACAAGAGTGAGAGAGAGTGAGGGGGGGGGGGGGGGG
>CALSCR010002587.1:12905-54653 GCA_943704495.1 Pigoraptor chileana
CTGCAATGCATGAAAGCGTGTGTGTTTGTGTCGTGTTACAAGAGGAATTGTGTGCATCTGCGTTATGTTGCATAGTGTGCGCATCGTGGACAATATATGGCGAGGGCGTAGACAACCACAGCATTATGCCCACAAACAACAACACTCAGTGAGGCTTCACGCGCTGTGTCAGGTCAGCGTTACAACACTGACACTCCACCTTAATCTTGTGCGCGAGAACTGGATCAGCCATTCTTGCGTCCGTAAACGAATCAGTTCAGAAGACAGGATGGGGTCAAAAGAGATTAAATATGGAAAGGAAAATGCTCGAAGTGTGCAAGAGTCTCGCTGGTTATGTCGTTTGTGTGAGGAAGGAGTGTTCGATGGCCCTTATTAAAGTTCACTACTTTCGAGGTGTGCTTGTGTAGTGCCGCGGACATCAAGTGGATACCATATTTGGCCTATAATGGCAACAATTATACACATATGGTGCTATGTTGCCATCTTATATGGTAATTTGAGTGCCTACAATTTCTTCATATAGAAGAGTGTTTGACAGGGGAGGAACGTTCCATTAGTCACGTGATCACAGCCTTTCCGGGCAGTCGGTGTGTGGAGTCGTCGCTTGACGCCGCAGTATAGTCCTTACTCTCAGTCGTCTGGTATTCATTCCAACCACACATGTCAGGGGGTGCATGCCCCTTTGACACATGCTCACTGGATTGTCTTGTCTTTTATAGTCTGTCTGATTGTGATCAGGCCAGCATGCACGATTCATAGTCCCCATTCAGATAACAGATCAAGGGAATGAGCAGCAAGACAGGCTACCGACGAAGGCGCTGCGGCCTATCCCACATTCCACAGCCACGCCACTGACGTAACAGCTGCGGTCGCTGGTGTGTGTTGTAAAACGGTGCGTTGCAAGGCACTGAGATTGGTGTGTGTTGTTCTGTCCATTCGAACAAATAGCAGTGAGTAATGGAGCAGGTTCGAGTCACAATCTTATTGGTCGCCATGCATGTGGACAACAAACAAAGAAACAAACAAAGAAACAAGGAGACAGAGATGTAGGTCTCAGGCGCTGTGCCCAGGGACTCCACAACTCCATATACAGAGAGAGAGAGAAGAACGCCGTCACATTGCCCACACAGGCAAACACGCGCGCAGGTGTCACACAGTAACAAAATTCACACACGGATAGTCTAATGGTGGAAGAGACGGAGGGATGTGTGCGCAAAGGTCATTCCGTACTCGTCCGCAGCGGCGACCACGACGGCGTCCTGCACCGAGCCACTTGGCGCCGCAATGAAGCTGACTCCCGTGCGCTTGGCGCGGTCAATGTTGTCGCGGAAGGGAAAGAATGCATCCGAGCTGAGACTCACGCCGGTCAGACTGTCCAGCCACGCGCGGCGGTCCGCGGCGGTGAGGGCGGGGACGGCCTCCTCAAACAGGGCGTCGAATGCTCCCTGCGGCATCTCCTGTAGTTTGTGTGTTTGTGTGTTGTGTGTCGTTTGTTGATTGTTCGTTTTTTCAAGTTAATTTGGGTTAGCAGTCGTAGAGTGCGCCTTTGTGCTATGCGAACAAACGAGATATCGGTTTTACAGCAACTGAGACCTGAAACAAGGTTGGACGTGGTGTATGCAGTGTGTTGCAGAACAGCACGACACAAACAGTCGAGACAACAGTGAGAAACCTGCCTCGCCAAGAACACCCCGGACGTACATGTCGATGGCATTCGAGCGGTCTGGCCGCTTCACTTCCTGTGATTACACGCGATTTGTGTGGGCAGGAGCGACAAAGAGAAGGGCGTGGGTGTGCATGTTGAAGTTAGAAAAGGCACATACCAGACGCACTTTCAATTGGATGCGACATCTGCACACACACACACACAGATACATGGACGCCCTCACACAAGGGCTGTCACACAATAAACAGATCTAAACATGCCTTCTTGAACTTCATGGCAAGAACATTCGGGTGTTGACGAAGCCACCTGCAGAAGACGCATAATAGACGCACATGGAGAGGAGGGTCAGAGGGAGCATCCATAAAATGTACGCGTCTGTCTGTATGTGTTTGTGTGTGTGTGTGTGTGTGTGCCAGTGTGTGTATGCCCGCGTGTGGGTGCCTGTGTGTGTGCTCGTGTGCGTTGTGTGTCTGCGTCGAATGCAATAACAGCTGCATACGACAGCGCCCTCAGGCAAACATAACATGAACGCAAGAAGCACGTGACCCACCAGTTGTCAGCCTTCTCTCCCGCCAGGCGTGTGCAGTGGATGCGAGACTGCTGTCCCGCCCCAAGACCAATCACCTAAAGCGGAAAAATGGACATTGAACACACACCACACACACATACATATATATATATAAATATATATATACACATACACACAGAAAGTCGAAGGAGGCGGATCAGCACGTCGCACATCCTCCTTCACTATACTTTTGCCCCCCATGTCCAAATATAGACCACACAAGGGCGATCATCAATACCAGGTGCAGCACAAAGGGACACTTTATATACATGGGGCCACAACACACCAGAGCACAAAGAGGGGATTTGATGACGGATAAAGAGATGAAACTACAATTCCAATTCATCGGCCGCTTAGCTTGACGCGGGGAAATCGGTACTTTACCTGGCCATCACGTGCATAGCACACAGAGTTGGACTGCGTGAATTTGAGGGCGATTGTCGCAACAATCAAATCGCGGATGGCGCCCTCGGGAAGCTATTTTGTTGTTGTGGGTGTTTATAGTTGTGTTTGTGTTTGTGTTTGTGTGGGTAGCAAGGGGAAGGCAAGTAGTGTTAAGATGGAACGGATATGCACACCCACAGCACAGCACCCGCTGGCACACACGCATCCTAACACATTGAGCCCATGGGCATATCACCCAAAAACGACACTGACTTGTATCGACACACAATCTAGAAGCACAAACCCACGTCCTTGTTCTTGGACACAATGTTGCCATACTCGGCACGCGAGATGGGGTGCTTGTTGCGCAGCTGCTGCAGGCGCAGACCGTACACCTGACGCGTCTCCGTCTCGGGAGGCTCATACGCCGGGTCCATCTATAGCAGCGGTGCATTCGATCGGGATTGTCGGTGTAAGGTTGGGTCAGGATTAGGGATGCACATACCGTATGCAAGGCCACAACAGCAACAAACAACAGCAAGCCACCCAAATACATGTAAACATTCATATTCGCACGAGTGGCGTACGCATATGCACACATGCACACAATTGTACCCACCGTGAGCACAGTGTACTTCCCATCCTTCTTCTTGCGGAGAATGGCAAGCGCGTCATCGTCATATCCAGGCGCAATCACACCGTCGGATACCTTTTTGGCGCATAAGAGAGTAAGCAAACAAAGGTACCAAAAGACAGGAACAATATAATGATGCGCACCATTCAAGTCAGTGCTCAAGCGCTTTGCCCGGGAACGGCACCACCAAACAACATAGGGAGGGAGGATAGGAGGGGGGTGATAGAATAGGCCCAGCAACAAAGCCGGTCCGGTCCACCCATCCGGGGCCGGCATCGCACGTATGCTCACCTCACGTGATATGATGCGGGCGGTGCTTGCGTCGCACACATCCGACAGAGCAATCCAATCGCCGAACGACGAAAGACGGTCAGCGCCTGCGCGTGTGTGTTTATGTTGATATATGTATAAAAGTGTGTTGTGTGCATGTGTACATATTAATATATGCTTATAAATGTGAATGTGTGCGCGTGTGTGATGTTTAAGTGTGTGTGGAGCACACATATTACATAAGTATATGTGAGCATGCATATGTGTGCGAGTGCGAGTGCGTATCATAAATAGCTATGTATATGTGTGTGCGTGCGTGTGTTAGTGGCGTGCGAAAGTGATAAATCGCCATTTTGAATACATAGCATCACACTCCCACGCACCTCGGGCACGCGCATATGCCGTTGCCAGGGGCGACAGCTCGCCAAGGTCGTCGACCATGCACAGCTTGGCCTGGTCAGCAGACAAAGGATTCGCAACGGCGGCGCCGGCGGGAGACACGTGCTTGAACGACGCAGCGGCGGGGAGGTTCAACGCGGACCGCAGCTCCTGCATGTGCGAGTGTGTGCGTGCGTGTGAGGGTGCGTGCGGGTGAGGGGTGGGTGTATGATGCCAGATTTTGGGGGGGGAGTGTGTGCGTTGTAGGTGGGGTGGGTGGGTGGATGGGATGAGCAAACATTGGCCTAAATGACTGAGGGACAGGTGCACAGACCAGCGACGGTGGACGTTCGAATGGGTCTCACAGCGCAAACAGTGCTCGGCAAGGGACGAATAAGAGCTGCATTGCTATACCCATCGGCTCCACAAGGAGACAAGCCCGTGGTCACGATCGACTCCAAAGTCAGACAGAGAGAGAGAGATGGCGCTCACCTTGACAAGCTGCCAGGCATTGAGGGCATCGAGAAGGTTGATGAAGCCGGGCGATCCATTCAAGACTGCACTTAAACACACACACACATACACACACACACACACACACACACATACCATTGGTATGCAAATAAAAAAAATGAATGAGTAATCACAACAAACAGAACGGCGCGTAACGTGTGAGCACAACAATTGACGCACGCAGATACATATGTGTTTGCTTTTTGGGGGGATTGAATGTGATGCATATTCACACACACACACACACACACACACGCACACACACCCTTGATGGGGAGGTCGCCCTCCACATTGTACACCTGCGCAGGCTTCTGATGCGGGTTCATTCCGTAGCGGAGTGTGAGCTGCTGCTGACCCGCGGCGTACTGCTGACGGAGGTAGTTGGAGATGGCGTCATCGTAGACGGCTGTGTGGTTGAAGGCCTGCGTGACAGAGTGACGGGACAGAGAGAGAGGGAGAGATGTAGGATTCAAGTCAGTGCCTTAGGCGTTGTGCCCATGGACTCCACAAGAGGGAGGGGTCAGTGCGTGTGTGTGTGTGTGTGTGTGTGTGTGTGTGTGTGTGTGTGTGTTTGTGTGTGTGTGCGTGTGCGCGTGCGCGTGTGTGCTAACTAACAATCATCCATAACAAGACCACATCCCACATCCCACACACACACACACACCTTGAGCGCGAGGCGCTGGCGGGTGGCGAGGGACGGGAGGCGGTCGGCCGCTGCATCGACCTCAGCGACCACAGACGCATAGTCAGAGGGATCGCAGACGGTGGTCACGCGCTCGTGGTTCTTGGCGCCAGCACGCAGCAGAGTGACGCCACCTGCAGCATGCGTGAGTCAGTCAGTCAGCCATCAGGTGCCGCGTGGGTGCACAGACGCACACGCACAGATGTTGGCGAATTGGATACAATTCCAGTGATCTAGACACATCCACACGCACAAATAAGACATATAAACCCATGAACACACACACACACACACAAACACACGCACACACACACGCACACACACACACATACACACACACACACACACGCGCGCGCTTACGTATACCTTTGCCTTCCACATATCATTTATTCACGCACCACCATACGTTTCTACACACACATACCCTTCCGTGCTTACTTTAATGACGATGTGCAGACCGACCGCGGATCAGCTGTTGGACCATCCATTTGTGCGCGGTGGAAAGCGAAAGTCGCAAGTTCTTCCTGCACTCCTAAAGGCCCTCCCGCCATTGACTGAACGATCCAAGTATGTTATCGCTCCTATTGTGTGTGCGTGGTGACTCATGCCGTCTTGCAACTTTTAACAGTTGTGAATGTCTCGAGTTGATGATGTTGTTGTTATTGTTGTTCTTGTCACTGTAGCTTGTGGTGGCTTGTTGTACTGTGTGTTGGTCTGGACGCTTACAAGGCATACCGCGCTCCCCTCTCGAATGCAGGCTCGAGTGTGAGGCGATTGCACGTGCAAATAATGCCGCGGGTGCTATGAGATCTCAGGTCGCTGAGGCAGCGGCGGCGGAGCTTGGTACGTACTCTGCTCTATCTGCCCGTGACTCGGTTGAGTGTGCATTATGCCTGTGTCTGTTTCCCCGTCCCCTGTGTATCTGTATCTGCCGTATTTTCTTTTTCTTGTGCATGTTCGTGTTTGTGCCTATTTTTAAGCTCGAACTTGTTGGTTCTTGCCGGTTTTACTAGAACCCGCGAGCTTTCTTGTATGTGTGGCTTATGTGTCCGTTTGATTGTTGTGAGGAATTGCAGGCGACGAGGAGCCGCCCGTGTTTCGCCGGAGTATCGACGAGCTCAACGTGCATGCATCCACCACACTCGCCAAGGGAGCTGCCGTATCCTCCACCGGGAGTGCGTGGGTGTTTTGAGGGATGTGCAGTGTGCGCACGACAGACGCCCTCATTGAGAGTGCTGCGTGATAACGGAGACATGCATAAATATATGGATTCGCTTTTTAATCTGGATGCAATATGATGGTGTCAGTGTCATGGCGACAATAATGGGCATTGCTCGATGTTCGTCTTTGGCTCTGGCGACTAGGGTTCAAATTAGTTCATATGTGCAAAGCGATAGAATATCAGCGGCATACAAAGGGCTGATCATCGCAACAGCGCCCAAAAAGGAGATGGATGTGCACATTTGCAGACATCCATAAACAAAAACACACGGCACGCAGACGCAACGACCAAAATGAATAGAAAAACGCAATTTTAACAGCAAAATAGCCGCTCATTCATCATCAATCATCATCATCGTCCTCGAACACGAAGATTTCCGAGTCTTCCAAAAATTGCGAAAACTCCAAAGCGCCGTAGGACCCCAGTGCAACGCCGGCGCTGACAACGACACTAAATTTAAGCACATCGAGGACAGTTGCGACGGCGGGCCGTCCGTGGTGCAGCTGAATAGACGACATCTGGCGCACGGGCATCACGGCGGATGGAGTCGCAACGGGCGCAACTACTAGCCGAGCAGCCGGCCTTCGCACGGAAGCAGCGGCAATACGTGCAACGGAGAGCATTCTTTGTTGTGGAAAGCGAGCAGGTCGCTTTTGTCCAACTAATAAGGTGCTGCTGCTGAAACGATGCGTAGAAAAAATAAAGAGGCACAGAGGCAGGAGAAGAGAAAGGAAAATGTGCGCAAGCGATGTCAGTTTGACCTCAAGTACTGCAAGAAGCGCGCCCCGAAAACCCTTTGCACAAAGAATGCGCCTTTTTCTCATCCCGACAGTGACAATGCGCAACAAATGAATAAAAACAGCATAAATCCTCGCCAACGGAAGAACTCACATGCAAGTCGAATAGACGCACGCTTTGGCCTTTCTGCTTGCACGCAATATGCTCTTTCAAGAAGCCTCTAATCTGTGTATTCCAACTGATTTTATTCACCAGTGTCGGTCTTAGTCGTCGGCCACTACTGAACGGCGAGTGCGGTTGTTTACGTGTGG
Organism: Pigoraptor chileana; assembly: GCA_943704495.1. Classification (NCBI taxonomy): domain Eukaryota; class Filasterea; order Ministeriida; family Capsasporidae; genus Pigoraptor; species Pigoraptor chileana. The sequence continues at coordinate 20,272 of CALSCR010002587.1, forward strand.
GGAAAGCTTGACATTAGTAGAAAAGCCAATACGAATATGAGCCGTTGGTATGCAATTGATGCAAAATTGAACACAAGTTGAATATATTGTGCCGGGACACACGATCGGAGTTGCCAAAATGCGGAGTTGAGTACCTTTTTCAATGAGTGTCACGTGACAAAGGTCGAAGTACTACTTATCGACCGAATTGGCCAAAGTGTTATTTAGTAGTGAGATCCTGTAGTTTCTGCACACCCTTCCTTGAAAATTTAGTGGTGCACAGCTGGAGACCATCGAAGGAGGTTTTAAAACACTAAGCGAAGAAGCGACATAACGTCTTTGCTCTTCATACGGCTGTCCAACATTCAGCATTCGACAAAAAAAGAAAGGAGTAGTGTCGGATCCCTCTCGTTGTCGGTCGTCTGTTGAGTGTCAAAGGGAGCTACAATGACGGACCTTTCTAAAATGACCGAGGCAGAGCGCCTTGCGTTGCTTAAAAAGTACACAATTGCGGGATTCTTCGCACTCCCGTGGCTTCATTTTGTCACTATCGTTTGGTTCTTCAAAGAAGCGCGACTACCAGGGGCGAGCCCCTTGATTAAGAAATGTGAGAGCATCTTCCAACGGTAGTCCGCGTCGGCGCCGACCTCTCATTGAGTCAGTTGATTTCGCAAACTATTTTGGACGCGGCATGATTGCGGAAGTGATTCCATATGTATTATTTTCTAAGTGACGTTATCAATTTGATTGACTCCAGATGTATTGTTTTCAATGTGAATTACATCTATTGATTGACCCTGTTTTTAACTCTTTTGCAGATCTCATTCTCTGCGCTGTGGGTTTTGTGCTTTGGACGACATTCCTCATCACATGGGCGACCATTTACCAGCTCGACAGGGAGTCTTGGGGCCACAAAGGGGATAGGATTGCCATCAATATCCCCAAGGGAGTTGCATAAGAACAGCCTTCAAATGGCGCACTCTCTTTAGCTGTGCCCGTCGTTTGTTATTTTCAGCGTTGTCTGCTGCGTGCGTGTGCGTCGCGTGTTGCGTTGCGTTCTTGTACAAAGACAAAAACGTGTGTATGTTTGCTTTTTAAAACCAAACTTCAATGCGGTTCATTTCGTGGTGGTTTGAACGTCGCAAGTCCGGACAGTCCAATAGTCTAACCATTAATTAGCCAAACAACATACACTCGCCTTAATTTCACTCGCGAACGCAAAGTAGTTTACTAAAGGTACACGCACGGTTCAATGCATGGCAACAACCAACACCGCCACACGCACACCCAACAGAGGGCACCCATCCGAGGGCCCACACACGCGCACCAAAAAAGAAACACAAATATCAACACACGCGCACGCGTTGTCTACAGCTCATCCTTGTCGCCATCCAGCTGGAGAGTCTCGTCAGAGCCCTTGGTGTCTGCGGTCTTCCGCTTGGGACGGCGCTTGCCCTCCTTGCCACCCTCGCTCTTTGGCTTGCGCTCAGACTTGCTCTTCTTTGGCGCATCGACGGTCTCCTCCTTCTTCTCGTCCTGCTTGCTCTCGCCCTTGGCCTCACTGGCATCGGCAGACCCGGCGTCTGCGCCATCATCATCCGCAGGCGCATCGCCCCCCTCAGCACCCTCGCCAGTGGGGACATCACGCTCTGTCTCGTCACGCGTGGCGGCATCCTCTGCACTTTCGGCATCCTTCTCGGCCTTGGCATCCGCCCCGGCCTTTTCGTCCTTGGCGCCGTCCGTTGTAGTAGTAGTGTTCTTGGCGGGCGCTGCCTTGGGCTTCGGTTTGGGCTTGGGCTTGCGGAGAATCGACGACAGCTCGCGTTCAATGCGCTTGATCCGCATTCCAATGTCCCTCGTCGTGAGCGTCGGCGTCTCATGGGGCTCCAGCTTGGACTGTTCCTCCAGTTTCTCAGACAACCACTTTTCCGAATCACCCAAATACTTTTCAATGTATTCGAGATCATCGTCCGTCTGACCGCGATCCTCCGCACTTATGTTGCGCGCGGTCGCAAGGAAAGTGCGCGTCACATTGACCATATCCTTAAAGTCACTCAGGAAGCGAGGACGGCTCGCGAGTTCGTTGTGGCGGTGAGCAATTTCGTCCCAGGGAGTGCGGATTTTCTGATGGCGGGCACGATAGTCCGCAGCGGCTGCACAAATGACAAACAGACACAAGTAAAATTGACAGTGTGAGCATGAAAGTAAATTCAAAATATTCATCACAGAAAATATTACATTAAAAATGACTTCAAAAAAAAAGAATCACGTCCACCCACTCGCATCGGCAGCGTCGTACAACCACGCCGTCGCCTCGTCGACCATTCCAAGGAGGCTCTCCCGCTCGGCGGCAGTGCTCACACGCTCAAACTCGGCATCGGTGAGCTTGTCGCGCACGGTGTAGGAAAAGGCCTCAAGCTCGTTCTTTGCACGCTCTATTTCGTGCTTCTCGTCCTCCTTCCTGTTGATTTCCTCGAGGCGGGTGCGGCCAGCTCGAATCTCGTCCAGGGAGGGAGAGGGGAGGTCGAGGCGGCTCTCAGCGAGCTTGAGACGCTCCTTCTGCACGCGGGCCTTAGGAGGCTCCTTCTTCTCCTCCTTCTTCTCCTCCTTCTTGGCGTCCTGTGCGTCTTCCTTCTTGGCCTCTTCCGTCTTCTCCTCCTTCTCCTTCTCTCCCTTCTCATCAGCAGTGGTCTTCTCCTCCTTGGTCTCTTCAGGCTTTTCCTCTCCAGCAGACTCGTCCGTCGGCGTGCTCTCATCACCAGCGGGCGCCTCTGTAGACTCCTCACGTGCCTCCTCCTTCGGGGCCTCACGTGTTTCCTCTTCGCGCGTCTCGTCCTTGGAAGCTCCCTCCGACGCCTGCTCACCCGCCACCGATTCCTCCTCTCCACTGCCAGGCTCCTCATCTCCCTCCGCCTTCACGTCGCCATCCGTTCCAGTGCCGCCAAAAAAGCTCGAGATCGAGTCACCAAGGCGCTCAAGGGTGGATTTCTTTGCCGCCTCTTCGGCCTCCTCCGCAGCAACAATCGCGGCGGGGCGTTCGTACACGGCATCGGCAGAGTCCACGTGGAGGATGCCGTTGGCGTCGAGATTGAAATGAACCTTCACACCCTTCGACTCGTCCTAAAAAAACAGTGCCACATAATGATAATTGATGAGAAAACATTGCGCCTGCAGTTCTAATGTAGGATCGGTTGACATGACGTCAAAGGCATGTACATGCATAAACACGCGTAACTCACAAACAAAAAAGACAAACCAACCTGATCGTGCTTTGCAATGGCCTCCGCGAGACCCGAAAGCTGCACCTTCGCAATCGACTTTGCTCCAAAGAGAGCGCGCTGGTTCTCCGGAAGGAACTCGAGGTCGCCGTACTCGATCGTAATGTCGAAATCGCCCGACTGGCGCGAGAAGGTCATGACCTTTTTCTGGGGGAACGGGTTGTTGCGCTGGATGAGCGTGCGCGACACCGTCTTTGCCGGGGATTCCGTTCCGTCGTCCTCCACCTGAGCAGCACGCTCAAACGACACAGAGATGGGGAAGAGCGTGGCGTCCTTGACAATAAATGACTTGACCTTGAAGGCCTTGCTGAGACCGGCGGCCTGGAACGCGGCTCCAAGGGCGGCCGCCTCATCAGAGTTGATATTCTTGCTCAGCTCAGTGCGCGCTGTCGCCTGGTGCAGAATGGTCTGGATCTTGGGAATGCGAGGGCCGCCGCCAAACAGAATGACCTGCTGGATCGACGACAACTGAATATCCGTCGCGCGGAGGGCAGACTCAACGGGTGCGGCGGCGCGCGCAAAGAGATCGGCGCACATGTCCTCAAATTCAGTTCGGGAAACCTTCGCCTTAAAGTCAATGTCGTCCGCCAGCGACTCGATCTGCGCAATCGTCTCGGTGTTGGCACTGAGCACTTCCTTGACGCGCTTGGCCTCCTTCATCAGCTTGATCATTGCGCGAGAGTTCTTCCGCACGTCGTTCTTTACGTTCTTCTGCTTCATGAACAAATCCGCGAGGTGATCGCGCAGACGAAACTCCATCTGAATGCCGCCGAGGGTGCGATCATACCCAACGGCAAGGATCTCTGCGATCGGATGCGTGTCGGTGCGCTTGCCCTCCTTGACCTTCCCAGTGTAGTACGCGACGAGCGTTGCCGTCGTGCTCCCCGCGCCCATGTCGTAAAAGAGAATGTGCTGCGCGGTGGCGTTGAACTCGGCGCGGCGGAAGACACCATAATTGAGTGCGACGGCGGCGTTGTCATTCTGAAGCTGAAGAACAGTAATTCCTGCGAGTGCGGCGGCGTCAAGGACTGCGCGGCGCTCGGCCTGCCCAAAAAAGGCGGGAACGGTGAAGACAGCGCCTCCAATGCGCTCGCCACCATACGCCTCGGCCTGCTTGCGGGCTTCATCAAACAGCATTGCCACAAGCTCCTCAACAGAGTACACATTGTCGTCGGGGGTCTTGAAGACAACCGTCCCACGTGACTCGTGCGCAACAATATCATAGTGCGGGAACCACGAGCGATAGAGCTCGACAATGCTGCTGTCTGCCTTCTGTCCAAGGAGCATCTGAAGATAGCCAAACGACGCCTTTGGTTGCTTGACGGCCTGTCCAACGAGAGGCGCAAATGGAGCAGAGAGATTAAAAGCACGTTTGGAAAGTGCATCATTACAACTCAGTGCCCGCACTCTTGACATTGCCACAGCTAATGTAAACGGGCCAAGGGGTACACTCACCACTGCGCGCGCGGGATCGCCAACGAGGCGCTCTCCGTTGTAAACAGAGACAATTGCGGGCGTCTTTCGCTTCGACTGGAAGTTAAGGACAATCTCCATTGGGACACCAGGCTTCACAATGCCCACCTAAAATATCACGGGGACGCACATAAGCAATGTTCAGCGAGGAAAGATTCCAGCATGGTAAAAATGAGCACATGCATCACACCAAAATCATGATGAAACCGGCTAGGTGAAGTCATTGTGAGAATTTGCCTTCTCAACAGGACACACCTTGAACCATTCGAGGCCGAGGTCCACCGACATGACACTGATTGCACTGACAGAGACTGCAGAGAAGCACATGACCAGAGCCACCGTGAGCAGCATGGCGCTACCGAGACGACGGCCCGACGCCATTCCCGGAGTTAATAATGAGCAATGCGAAAGATGAATAAGGGGGCGTGACGTTGAACAAACAAATACCACTTGATGTAATGTATCCTCACTTCTAGTACCACACTCTAACATGTATGTGCGTGGCTGTATTGCGCGTCGTGAGTGTGTGGTTGGTGCATGAGTAGCAGGCGTGTGTGTGTGTGTGTGTGTGTGTGTTGTGTGGATGCGTGTGGAGTGACGCCAGCAGTGCCGTGTGTCGCGTGTGCGTGAGTGTGTGTGTGTGTGTGTGGGTTGTGTCAGCTGTGGGTATTGCGGTGGCAACTTCTGATTGGACAGAAGTCCCCACTTCATCAACTACTTAACGGCCACATTTGAATTGTATGAAATATGCAGCATTATTTCAAACATAGTGCGTGTCCTAATCAAAGTATAAACATATTCATATATATACAAAAAGTAGTATTTGAAATTCAATTGCCGCAATCTCGCTTGTTTCATTTGAATGAAGCCAAAAGTCGCGCCATTTTCCGATTGTGCAAGTTGTTAAGCTTAAACTTAAGTTTAGAGAGATCTCAGCCTTTTGAAGTAAAGCACGTTCAACGTTGTACGTCCTCTATTTTGACTTTACGTGTCTGAAATAATAACGATACGATTCTTTTTTGCGTGTGGCCGGCGCTTTACATTGCCATTGTTTGCGCGAGGGCCCTTTGGGCATCCAAGTCCGTTGTGACGACGTCCACCGCAATCCGGCCAGGTGCCGTCGTCGAAAGATGGCGTCGGATCACAGCGACGCCGACACTCTTCCGGAGCGAGTTGGGCCGTACGATATTGTCCAAGTTGTGTCGATTGTTCTCGATTCGCGCTATGCGTGGTATCTCGTTTCTCGCGACATTGCGGGAAGCCGGGAACAGTGTTTTATCGACTCTCTGAAGGGTATCATGCTCGACTTTGATGCTCAGGTCAAGCAAATTCAAATCAAACACATGTATACTCTGGATGGCAAACCGATTGACAAGAATCGCTATTTTTCAACGGGTGGAAAGAAGGAGCGCTCGCATAAGATGCACGCGTGGGCTTGCACCGCATACGCCTTGTTTGCAGGTCTCATACGCCGAAAAGATCCCGAATTCTTCCGCACGCCGTTCTACCAGCGCTGCATGTCAGCTCTTGGTCGTGTTGCAGTCTCTGCGCTTGAAAGCGAGCGTCGCTTTGTTGCGCAAAGAAAAGCACTTGCGCCGCCGCCTGATCCGGAACAGGTTCGCCCGGCAGCTCCTCTTGGGCGCGCTCCCACTCGCAGTGGCGTCGAATTGCAGCCGTCCGACGACATAGACGCGGCGATTGATGCGGCGATGCAGGAACTCGCATCGTCTGGCACATTGAAGAGGGGGGCGGATGGAGGCAGTGATCAGACTGCAAAGCGAGCACGCGTACAATAATCCCCTTGTTTTTAGTTTGGTCGACTATTGAACAGATTGTTCGATGTCTATGTCTCGTTGTCGTGTTATTGCATCGACCTTAGTTTTGCGTTTGTCGGCGGCTGTGCTCGTGCGTGCGTTGCATTTGCGTTGCGTTTCGTCTTTTCCTCATTGCGTATCCAGATCACACTTTGTTAGCTGTTACTGTTTTTTCAGGGCCAAAATATCACACCCTCTCTCACAATTTGTCCAAACGGTCTGTCCTCTCTTATTCACGTGATAGTCCGTGCACAAGCGACTCCTTTTGCCGACGATTTCCCTAAAATGAACAGAGCGAAATATATTTAAATGCGGGTGTGTTCGAGGTGCGTCACCGGGCGCTGTTGAAGACGTTGTTAATCTCACTTTACTTCACATAAAGTCGTCGTCGCTTTCAATCTTCCTCCTCCTTTTCTTTCCTTTCCCACGGTCGTCCGCCCCTCTGTCATCAGACGCATCCCTGTCATCCATATCAATGCAGACAGCAGTGCCACCGGTGACTGCGCGCACATTCGGCATCTTCCCGTTCCCTACCAATCCGCTCAGGGGTGCGCTTGCAGTGTCCGCGGCGCGCGCATCACGCAACGCCGCGAGAATGTCTGCACCGTACTTTCTTCCGCGCGCAGCACCAACGACGTTCGTCACAGCATCCGAGGTAATAGCTCCTTCGAGGCAGGCAAGCGTCCCCATTTCGGGCTCGCTGATGACGGCGTGCGGGAATGTGTTGTGCGCCGCAGCAATGCGTTCCCGGCACGTAACGAGCGTCGCCAATACAGCGCTGTCCACGCCCTTCCCTTGCCCAACAGTGCGACCGCCGTTGCTTGCGACAATTGGAGAGCTTATGAACGACTCTGTATCCTCAGGCACCAACTGCACAACCACTTGGGCGGGCACGTGCCTCCCCTTGGGACCAGGCACAATGTAGCACACGGTCGAGTACGGGGTGTAGTGAAAGTCCTCCTTCAGTATACCGTTGACGAGGAGGCTGACGACAATGCGCTCGCAATCCGCCCGTGAGAGCGAGGAGGGTGCGACAGTAGCATCGTCCCCACGGAGTGCTTTTGCCTGAGGGTATGCGTTGATTTGCATGTTTTACATTGCAGACGGCATTCAAAACAAGATCAAACGCATGCAAAATGAGGCAGTGAGACATCGAACACCGCGCGCATTGCCCACTCCGACACAGACGGCGACAATTGGGAATCGCCTTTACCTTGGCACCCGTGCCCTTCCATAGGTCGACAAGCTGCTGCAATGTGATCCGCTTATCGTTTTCCCTGCAGCTGTTCAACATCGCCACTGCACAGACACATTGATACAAAGGGTGAGTGCGAGCGATGTAGAATTCAGGCCAGTGGCTTGTGCCCATGGACTCCACATAAATGAGCGCAAGAGACACAACCTTCCAGTCGATGCATTTGATACCTGAGGCGTTTTGAGTGCTGCCCCCTCAACTGAATCGCAAGCGGCAGTATTCAACCCATTAAAAAGCTCACCGAGATTCTTTGCGTCATCTGCGATGTTACGCCGATTGATGGCGACCTCATGTCCCGCTTGGCGACGTCGGCAGTTATCGCACATTCCATTGCACTCATCCGGGCGAATTGTCTCTCCGAAATAGCGTGCAACAAGCGCACGCCTGCAGTCGCTGAAATTCTGTGCGGATTACAGACACGTATTGAGACAATAGTCGGTGTCCAGCGCCGTAATCGCACTCGTACACACATGCACACGCACACACACGCGTTTCGAAGTCAGTGTAAAACAACTGACCTCGCAAAATTTGACCATCTGGTGAAGATTATCCATACCGCCGCGCTGATCAGAGACGACAATCGATGACTGCCGTGCCATATCTGCGGGCCTGAATAGTTCATTGGCGACTCAAACATGTCAGTCGTGTGTCCCAAAAACCTCCATCAACGCAAAACCATAAAGAGACACGCCCAGCGGGTGCTACTGCTGGCGGCATTGACTGCAAAAACACACATACATACACACACACACACACACAGATACATACGTATAATATGCACGCAATACAAACCTGAAGAACATGAGGCAATGTGCGGGCAATCCATCCCTGCCTGCTCTGCCGGTCTCCTGATAGTAGTTCTCGATCGACTTTGCGATGGTCTGATGGATGACAAAGCGCACGTCGGGCTTGTTGATCCCCATTCCAAAGGCAACCGTCGCAACAACCACGCGGGCCTTATTGGTGCTCCACATGTTATGCGCCTGAAAATGACAAACACACGTATACGCACACACACACACACACACACACACACGAGCATCGTCAGACAGCTTCGCAAGCATCCACAAATTCATCGACCATTTAAGCCAAAATGATTGTGGAAGACAGGCACAATCCTCTCATATGGCAAGACACACCCTCTCTCGTTCGCCGGCCTCCATATCTCCGTGATAGAACACACACGATACTCCCCGAGCATGTAGCTCCACCGACGCTACCTCGGCGTCCTTCCTCGACAAACAGTACACGATTCCACTGCTTGTTGGAAAGTTGCCCAGAATGAACCCAGCTATCATCTCCATCTGTGTCTCACTTGACGCTGGCTTCTGTCGGACCTCGTAGTATAGGTTGGGCCGGTTAAACGGGCTGCGAAACTCGATGCATCGCGCGATGCCGAGAATTGCCTTGACGTCAGCGAGGACCTTTGACGTTGCCGTGGCGGTGAGTCCAATGATTGGCGTGTCGGGGAAGTGGCGGCGGAATATGGCCAGCTGCTGATAGTCCGGCCTGAAATCGTGGCCCCACTGCGAACAGCAGTGCACCTCGTCAATAACAACCCGCGACAGCCGCCCGGCTCGGTACAGTTTCTCAATCTGTCGGTTGGTAGCGGACGTAACGAAAAGTTCAGATGTCAATACAAAAAAGCAGAGGAAAGTTGCTTTGATATGGCATACGGGTTTGTTTTTTTACAGAGCCGAGAGACTTCAGTGTTCAAATGCTAAGAATTAGCCCCATCGATTCCAAAGCAACAGAGAGAGAGCGAGATAGAGAGAGATGTAGGATTCAAGTCAGAGTCGTAGGCGCTGTGTCCATGGACTCCACAAGAGAGAGAGGGAGAGAGGGAGAGAGTACTCAAAACGCCTTAGGCCTAGGCCCATCGACTCCAAAGAGAGAGCGAGGGAGAGTTAGAGCTATATCGTGGCACATGTGAGTATGAAGGGTCACCTTGCTGACGAACGTTTTCGATTTGGCCACTCGTTCGGGGGTGGCGTACACGAGCTTAAGCGTTTTGCACTCAATCATTTGCCTGTATACATCGTTAGTCTCAGCCTGTCACCAGAGAAAAAGAAAGACAGAAACACGAAACAGATGTGTCAACTATGCGCACACTCGAAATAAGTACCAAGGATATGTGATCACAGGTCCCGACAGAGCATACCTTTGACAGGGCGGATGTGATGGCAACGGCATCAACGTCAACACTCCGCAGCTGCATGATCTGGTCTTGCATGAGAGACAAGAGTGGCGATATCACTATTGTGATACCGTCCGACACTGTGGCGGGAAGCTGATAGCAGAGAGACTTGCCACCTGTGAGGCCCGGCGAGGAACAGCAGCGACGCCGCGGATGTCGGAGGGAACGTAAGACGATTAGATCGCAGCTTCTTTTGATGCTCACTTTGCCGTGCGGGAGAGGACAAAAGACGTCAAACGTTGTGCATGCATAATGCTAAAAATTGTTCCGTTTAAGATGGACGGCGAGGAGACAGATAATTTCATACAAAGGATGGATGCCAACAATGACAGACGACAGCCCCACCGCCAGTGGGCATCAACACAAGCACATCCTTCTTGAGCATGGTCGTATTGATGATCTGCATCGAACATAACAATTCCGTCGTGAGCAAGGGGTGGCGTGTGTGTGTGTGTGTGTGTGTGTGTGTGTGTGTGTGTGTGTAAGCACATGAATGCGTTCCACATGCGTGGAAATCACCAAAAGAGCAGCAATCACCTCGAGTTGGTTTGGCCTGAACATTGAATGCCGAACACATGATGAAGCGACTGCTCAAGTGCATCTGACCACGGAAATGTGCGGCAAGCGAACGGCGGATCCGCAGAAAGAGAGCCTTTGCCCTGCAGTGTGCGCCGGCGGTCGATTGGGGATGCACAATAAAGAGTAAAATTACCGCACTGTCCCTTCTTAATGAGTGTTGTTGTGAATATGACAGAACACAACCAGCTATGATTGGCAATTCAGTCAAAGTGGATCCGCGTCGCAGTGCATGCACGACAGCTCACCGTCGTGCGTTTCTTTGCAGCGGTTAATATGGCATTCCTCTCACTGGCGAGGCTGTCCTGCTCCTCCATGAGGGCGCGGATGGCGCGTTCATTGTGCTCAATGGAAAGATCAATCTCGTCGACACGCGCCTTTTCGTCCGCAGTGAGCACAGCATCTTTGCAATCTACTTCGGCGGATGCACCCGCAATGCTTGCATATGATGCAGATCGTAAGGCAAGAGACACTGCAAAGTCCTCATCGCCAGAATCGGCCGTCAAGTCAACGGTTGCCATATCATCTCAGCCCACTGTAACTCGACATTGCGTCTGACTTTCCCTACAGCCGATACAAGATCACCTGCTCCCTTTTACGTTAACACACTCAAGACCATACAAATGTGTCGCATAGTTCAACAATATATATATTGTGTAATGCCAAAGATCTGCTGAATAGATTTAGTATCGTAGAGACGTGGGCGCTGCGGCCGGGGCAGGCGACAGCCGGCGAGTGTGCCGCCGATTGAGTCAGACTCACGTGTGCCACCGCGTAGGAGATTACTGATCACGGCGCGCCGGAACCAGCAGCGGCCAATTTACATTGAATGCACAGCACCCACTGCAAAAAGCCGTTGTCATCGACAGTGCCATATGCCCATTTTAGGGGTGATTGGCATTATCGGCACCACGGGCGCAACTAAGGTCCGGTGTACCCGTGCCCTCCCATCCCCTTTGCTCCCATCTCCCTTAATCCCAACCCTCCGCGTCAGAATTAGAAAGAATGATGCCGGGATCTGTTCCAACATGGTCTGCCAGGATAGTACACGTGCGCGTGCTTGCGATCACACTCGTCATCTGCCTGGCTATGCCACATCCGCAACCTTACATGGGATACCATTTAGGATTGGCAGACTTCGTTATACACTGCATCGACATGAATTCCTGCAATACAATCGCACAGTCCCTTCCCTTGGTGTGCGCACTTATAGCTCGTCCGGCGAGAACTTCACTCCAGCGCCGTCCCGCGACGCCGGCCCGTCCACATCCCTCACGTGCCCGCACGTGCATGTCTGCGTCCACCGCCCCGTGCCCTCCACCTGCCGCAGAGACCCTTCATCGAATACGTGCTCGTGGCCTGTCGAGGCGGACGAGCCAAACTTATTCAGCAGCCGCGCCCGAGTTAACAGCGACCGCGTGAGCTTGGCCCATCGCGCAAGGGCACTTGCCTCTCTCTTAGCTTTCTGTCGCACAGCACGCTCTCTCTCCTCTTCTCTCCACGCATCCTCCAACAGCTGGCGGTTTTCGGCCGCAACAACAATCCCGTCGTGCAAGGGCGTCGATCGCATTGCGTGGAATTCAAATCCGACGAGTGCCGGCGCAAAGTCAATCCCGAGACGTTTGGCGAGACCAGCAATGTTGGCCTGCCGCATGTGGACGGCACCCCGGGGAAGCATGGATGGGCGAAACAGCTCAACACTCCCATGCATGTTCTTTGGCACAATGCCGTCAACGACCGGCGCGGCGACATACACTTCTGTCTGCCACTCGCCAAACAGCAGGCTTTCCTTCGGCGTTGCTGCGGACGGGTCGCCGTCTCCTTCCTGCGATGGTCTTTGCCGGCCCTTCACAACCTTATAAGGCATTTCGCCGTCCCGCACAACGCGCGCATTCTTCAACCATGCGTCCCGCGTATGAAGGTCTCGCACGTTTGACCGCGGGTACACGGGCTCACCCCGACAGTGCCCAAGCACCACATCCCTCGGATGGATTGCCTGAAACTTAAGGAGATGTCTCTCGAGTGCATACAACGGATGCCCCTTATAATCCACCAGCGCCGTTGGCAGCGACCTCGTCATCTGCGACACATCCAGGAGTGCGTCCTCGTTTTCTGCAAGTTCGTCGTCTTTTGGCCTCAGGGGACCCAATGTCGACCGCCACCACGCGCAGTCCGAAAAGGGATCGTCCTTCTTCCCCGTGACGCCACCATCGATAAGGCGGTACTTTCTCACACGCGACGGTTCAGGAATGTAACGCCGCGTTACGTCACGAACACAGCCGTCGTTATCCACCGCAATCACGTGGGAGACGGGCTTGGTTGCCGTGGCAATGCATGCAGAGACGTTGTCGAGATCACCGTCAGGAAGTGACACGGGCACCCACCGTTTATGTCCATCGTGGTCGACCAACACCTCCATCCACACTGACGCCCACGCGCCCCCACCACCGCCTTCATTGTTGTCTACAATAGCAGCCTTGCTGCTCCGCCGCTTCGTCTTGGTCTTTCCATCTCGCTGCTCTCTCTCGGTAATAAGAGTGCCATTTGGCGATTTCTTTCCCCGAACACCTTCTCCCTCGCCATCATCACTTGAAAGGCCCGCAATAATGTCATCAAAAGCGGTTTCGTCACCATCATCCCCGCCGTTTCCCCCGCGGACAGCGACAGGTGGGCGTAACGGAGCCACGCGCGGCGACATTACGAGCCGCGTGTGCAGACCGAGCTCGCGCGACGCAGCAACGCAAGCATACACAAAGCGCTCACTCGATGTCGTCCCAGTGACGAAATCGCGGCACAATGTCTGGACAAGCGGGTGGTCCTCCAATGACGCATGCGACTCGGCTGATGACGCAGCATTCACAGGAATCTCCCGCTCTTTGCCCTTGATTGATGGCGGCGCGGCGTGCTGTTGCGGTGACGGTGACGGATCGCTGGCGTCTCCAGCCCGATAGTCACCCAAAACAGCAGAGGAGTCGATGCGCAGTGCCGCTCGCATTGCGTCGACAACAGAGTGGACTATCTCGTCAACTTCGACACGATCATCGCTTTCGTGCGCGGCCTCGGCGGGGAGGCGAGACACAATCACGGCCCTGACGGTCTTGTCCTTCAGTGCACGATTGATCGAGAGCGACGCGGCAACAAGACACACGAGATGTGCCTTGTGAACAGCAAGAAATGCTTCCCGACGCTGCCTACCGAGCACTCGCAACGTCTCCTCCCTTTCCAGCCGCTGCCTGTGATGCACAGACACACAGGGACGGGACAGACAAAGTTTGTTGTCTCTCTTGAGAAGTCTGCGATTGATTCAACTGTATCAATCCACGTCCATGCATGGATACAATAATGTAAATTTCATCCCTTGCATACCTTTCCTTTTGCTTCTTGGTCATGAAATCAAGTTTGATTTCCACACCCGGTGTTGTCAAAGTGTAATCAACTGTCGCGGACGCGGCATTGTCTTGCGATGCAGGTGCGGCATCAACTTCCATGTCGTGATCGCCTGCGTAGATGATAAAATTACAATACTCAGTCTTCCCTCCAACCCACAAAAAAACGAACACAATGCCACCAAGTATACGCGCGAATCTACTTGAAGCAATAAATTATACTCGCCTCCGACAACTTCCCACACAATATCGTCGTCCGATTCACTGTCATTGGCCATCGCACCGCCAATAGTAGACTTGTTGTTCAAAGGAGATGGGGATAGTCCGGCGTCACTTTGACCTGGTGACTCCTTCGTAAAGTCTTCAATGACCGCATCCGCACCCAGTTTCCGCCGCTTTTCGGGCGATTCCTCCGTCGGTTCAGGTTCAGTCGACGCTTCACCATTCCCTGTCCTATCGTCATCTTCATCTCCGTCATTGGTATCCTTTTTCCTTTTTCTGACACCAGCACTCACGCGCGCACCTCGACCCCGTGCGCTGCCATGTGTTCGCCCTCCGCTTCGACGAGATGCCGGCACTGGAATTGGCTCAAAATCGTCGTCAGATTGCAAATCAATCACAGCAGGCCGCTTGACAGCTTTTCGAGGTGGACGGCCCATCCCATCCACAATTGCGTTTCATGCTCATCTGCAAGCGACTCGGAGCATTGCGTCTTGCGATGTGTTTTGAACTGACCCTTTGTACTCCGATTACGCGACAGTGACGGCCTCACTCGCTGAGTCTGAATGTCCAAAGTGGCGAGTCCCGACAGACGTGAAAATTCATGAGTCATGCTACTGCTAGGGTTACTGAAGGGGTTTGGCCCCGAATGATTACAGGATCAACTTCTTCTTTTAATCACAACTGACGGTGATTGAATGAGTGTATTCTCCAGCCTTTGCAACTTTGAAAGATGGCTTCCAAAAAAGAAGGTGTGAAGGTTGACAGATTTATGCCACCTTTGAATCATGATGCGACATCAATCATGCGTGTTACTCAATACAAAAATATCTCTGCAGAAGTGTCGCTCTCCAAGAGGACTCCCTTCCGGCTTCCAACTCGAAAAAATGATCTTTACATCACACGAAACTCGGAATTCGCCGCACAATTGGACCGTGCACAAAAACTACTTGATTCTGGGTGGGTGGAGTGAATCAGACTTGCTTTTTCACAACTCTGATATTATGGCCATCTCATCGGTAATCGCGAATCACACGTGCTCATGTGTGTGTGTGTGCATGTGCGTATGTGCACGTGTGCGCGTGTGCACGTGTACGTGTGTTGATACCTGCTGTGTTTTTGTGATCACAATTGCAGGCTGGACGAAATCTTCATCCACGGACTTGGAGCCGCCATAAATAGGGCAATCAATCTCGCCCTTCGCCTGCAAGAGCACTACAAAGGAACAGTCCAAGTTTCAACCAATACATCGACTATCGAACTTGTGGACGATATTGAGCCCACGGACGCGGTAAGTCTTGCGTTTTATTTTGTCAACCCCTTGATGCATCATCTGACTCTGTGATGCCGTGCAGCAAATTTCGTGACGAACATGTTATGAGTTGCACCATTGATGCCTTGCTCACGACGGCCATCTACCTATCTTTTACACACACATACACACACACACACACACACAATATATGTGTATATATATATATATATATGTATGGGCATGCCGGCATATGCAGACCCAACTACCTGGGGAACAGCGAAGAAACAACTCTGCTGTGCACATTCGTGTTTATCGGTTGTCTGCTGCGAAATGACGACTCATGGTCGATATAAAACAGTGGATGGAGTATCGGAGAGAAAAAGTCCGCTGGTGCGCTTTTGTTGCTGAATTTTTTTATGGCAACGTCTTTGCATGTGTGGGAGAATATCCTCACTTGGACTTTGCTTTGGTGTCGAGTTGCATGCGACGGACGTGCTTTCGGATGAGGATTGTGGAAGGAAAACCAAAGAGGAAGGTCTGAAATCCCCACTGGGCAGCTGTGGACATTCCTGCGCCCTTTGCAATCACATACGCGTAGAGCCCTTCCGCGACGTGAGCGGCGATGGCGCACGCAAAGCCAATCTGAAGGGCGCTGGCGTGGTTATCGGCGAGATAGCGGATGCCCGCTCCAATGGGGCCGAGGTAGTCATACGGAAAGAGATGCGGTTGAAACGCAACAATCTCCAGTGCCGTTAGTCCGCCGATGACGCCGATTAACAAAAGCGGGTGCGGCGACGCAAAATAAGATTTGTTGTTGACAGGGGGCGCCATTCTTCGCGCCGTCTGATTTGACAAAGCTGTGTCGGATGTGGTGAGGATAGAAGCAAAAACTGAGCACATCTTGAACGAGTGCAGAAGTGCAGCAGAGGAGACTTCGCCATTCCGCTGCAAGGCAGCAGCTCTAATCGCAGAAACTCACCTGAGGAGCGAGTGAGGAGTTGCTTGTTTGAATAAACTGTGCCCGTTTTTCGCTTCTCTTTGCTTCATCGGCTCATTGCCAGGGGATAGCGGTGCCCATCAACTGTGTTGGCTGTGGAAAGGTTTCCAAAGATTTCGTGCAGAACTATGGGATGGCAGTGCATGCATGCACACTGATTGCAGTATGAAATAATCGGCCGCGAGTCTGACAGCCTGGCTGCGGACGAGACCTAGAATGTGCGAGATCTCGGTGAACACAGGCACATGCTCACGTGACATTGTGGTACTTGCACGTGGGACGACCTGGGATATTCGCGACTCGGGTGTTGATGCGCGAAGTGCATAAAGCCACACTCGCGTTCGGTTCAATTGTGTCCTTACATTACTCTCGTGGATCTCTCACATACCATGGCATCCAACGCAGTGCCGTCACTGGACAGGTTCTGTGCGGGCATCGCGTCCACAAACCCCTCGGATGTGTTTGCGACGCTAACGGCAGTGTGCGCCTCTCTTGAATCGGTGCTTACCTCTTCCCCACAAGCACAGGATGACCAGGGTACCGACCAGCGCGAGGCGCATCACAGCGCTGATGGTGCGCCGCCGGGTATATATGGCAGCCCTGCCGCACTGATGTTGGGCGAGTATCTTGAATCTTCAAAAGATTGCGACGATCTTTTCGAGGCATTGGAGAGACAGAAGAATCAATGGAAGTTTCAGGGGCTCACAGAGGCCATTGTCGACACACTGAGATGGATCATCTCCTTATCGGGCTGGGACTCATCCCTTCGCGGGCTTGGCATCTTTCTTGTAAAGAAGATTATGGCGCAGCACGCCAGGCCCATCTATCAAAACCTATCGTCCGACCGCCCACGCGTCGTCAAGGTGACGCTGCGGCTGCTGACAGCCATGGTATCGCAGAGCCTGGCAAGCGCACGTGACGTGCAGCAGACATTCAACTTCACCTTCAAACCCGTCGAAAAGCTTCCGTCCCGGCGCGGCGAGGGCGATGCGGACGATATACGCACGCATTTTGTGCGGTTTGCGCTGGCGTTTTTCCGGTGGGAAGATCCGCACCTTACAAAGCACGTGCTTGAGATCAAAGGATTCATCCCGTCGATCATACGCGGGCTGGCTGCGGATTCCCCGCATACCGTATCGCTCGTCCTGAATACGCTTCTCGTGCGCGTCGTCCGCAACCGAGCCCTGCCGCGCAAGGTCAAGGTATCGTTTTTCAACCCATCAGTGCTCGAGCAGTTTGCCAAAATGTACGAATGCGTGTCCGCGGACAGTGTGTCAAAGTCAAATGTGAATGGCGATCCCCGTATGGACACGCACGCGTTTCTCGTCGAGGTGTGTTGCGCCCCGGATGGAGGGCTGTGGTTTCCCGACCCCAAGTGGACCGCGTCACGTGCGCCTGCCCCGGCAAACGAGCGCGGCAAAACACGCAATCCAATACTACTCAAGTTCATTCAGGCGCTGCCGTCGGCCAATGAGGATCTTCTCGTCCAGGAGCTCGTATTGACAATTCTCACCCGGTGCCCAGACATTGTCCAGCCGTATTTGGCAGCGGTCACCCTGTCCATGGAGCCACGCCTCAGCTTCCGGTGGCTCGCAAACGTAAACATGGTCACTAAAATACTGACGCGGACGCCCCAGCCCCCGTTTGCTGCGAAGGCGGCGCCTCGAAGTGCGGGTGGCATACTCGAGCGTGTCGTTCCCGCAGTGCTCACCCGGCAGGCTCTGACGCTCGGTCTCCAGCACGCGTCGCCCCTCGTACGCTACACCACACTGGGCGCGCTCGTGACAATCTTTGCAGAGGCGGACAAGGCGCTTGCATCGGCAGTTCGCGCATCGCAGGGCGCTGCACACGCACAGGTTCCTGTGTGGGACTCGTTCTTTCGTCAGTTTCGAGAGGGACTTCGTCGCCGCCTCCCTGACCTCCAGACAGTGCTTGCCCGCCGACAGCACGACCAGCCCACCGCTGCTGAGGGTGTGCCTCAGGCGCAGCAGCTTGCGTACGCGCGCATCCTGGCGGTTCTTCGCGGGTACCAAAAACACGTGCCCGAGGCCTTTGTTGAGTCGCGGTTTGACTATGGGAAGCTTGTTCCCCCGCTTGCGGTTCTGCTATCACTCCCGGCTCCGTCGCAGCTGGCGTTGGCAGAAGTCCTTGCCCAGGCCGTCGGATTCAAATGGCAGGGAAAGGCGGCCGATGCTGCGGTGCCGGCTTCTGTGGGGAAGCAGCAGCCGAAACAACAACAACAACAACAACAACAACAACAGCAAACACAACAGGCGCGGAGTGTTGCCCGCAGCCACATGTCGGCGCTAATGCACCTCCTCACCACAACCGATGTTCAGCCCGTGCGCGTCGCTCTGCGCAAGTTTGCTGCGGCAGCTCTGGCAGACACCGGTCTCTTTGATGGCTCGGCGGCCGTCCGCGGCGAAATCTCAGAGTGGATTGGTGCGCTATGGGCGGACGACACTGTCATTTCGTTCCTCGATACCGTCATTGCAGCCGCCGTCAAAGATCCCTATCCGCACATTGATGCTGTCTCGGACGCCTTCAAAAGCGCACGGGAAGTGGATGCGGCGGCGTCGGCGTCGGCGACCTCGGTGCCGTTCAGTCCGCTCATGGCGAGCGCCCTGTCACACGCGTTCTCCGGTCTCGATGCTGTTGGCAATGTAGGCACCCTGCGGCCGGTTATGGACTATGTGCGCTGCGTGCTTGCCGGCATTGGTCGCACGCAGGTGAGCACTCTCCCCCTCGAAGCCCTCGTGCATTCGCTCTCTGTGCTTCCGTCGACAACAACGGCGGATGCCAACGCCAAACTGCGCAGGGATTCATTTGCTGGTGAGCTGATGTCCGTCCTCGGTGCGCTGCGGGCGGGATTCTCACCTGTGCCACCCGCGGAAGTAGAGAAGAGCGGATCCAAGCATGCCGCAGCCATTGACGTTCAGCTAGCGGATATTGCGGCAGGATCTTCCGTTAGTGCGTTGGACGAGCTGTGCGTCTCTGTTGGCGCTGCGCCGTGGGCTGTCTTGGTGCCTCGATTGGCTCATGTGGCTGCTGCATGCAACAAGTACGCCAGCGTGCACGCTGCACTCGTGCGTCGCATGTCGGCAATGAACTGCGGATCGTCCTTCCTGTCTTCCCCGGCCGTGGAGGAGGCTCTGCACGGTGCTGTTGCGGGCGATGAATCGTTTGGAGTGACGACCGCAAGTGAGACGATGCGCTTTCTCTTGTCTCTTCCCTTTTCGGTTGCATTCGCACACTGCAGCTCCGTCAGCGCGATCGGTCGACCCCACGTGGTGTCCTATCTGATGCGCACGCTAGGCAATGGCGGCGGCGGTCTTGCGTCTGCATTCCACCACGTGCTCCTCCGCCTCTCGTCCCTCGTGCACAAGTCCAAGCATGGCGATTGCGACGAACTGAACGCCCGTGCAATCAATGCATTGTATGCGCTTCTGGGTGAGGTGTTGTCCCGTTGTGCTACCGAGGAGGGCGGCGTCGACACTGCGGCGGGCTTAATGCGCGCGTATGTTTCAAATCCAATGGTTGAGGAGCGATTCCTTGCGGGAGAGAATGTTGCCGATGTGTCCGGACTGGTAACGTGCGGTTCAACGCACCTCGCAGCCGAGCTGCACGCGCTCCTTGCAGCCGCCGAAGAGCAATCGACGACAGACGTTGCGGCTGTTTTGTCTCCGCTTTTGTCGCGCATTACCCGTGCTGTGAGCGGTGTGATTGAGCGATTTTGCGCAACGGCGACTGCCAGCACAGCAGTGGAGACACCGCACAAGAAAGGGAAAAACAATGCACCTGTCGTCGCTTCTGTGGCGTCGACGGATGCGGACAAAGATGCGAGCATTGTTGCGCTGTTCAGCGTGTATCGCAGCATGCTGTCGAGGGACGATGCAAGCAAAATGACGCTGGATCTCCTTGCGCTTCCGTCGTCGGCGTTTGGGACGTCACAGGGACTGTCGTCGGGCTGGACGGCGTGGTCGCTTCTTGTTCTCATGCTTGGTCGCACGGGAGATGCCGAGAGCTCGCTGCGCCCCGCATCGGTGCGGGCGTTGAGTGCGGGTGCTCCACTGGTGCTATCACGTGACGGATTTGAGAAGTTGACGCAGCTGATGCGCACGTGCCCATCGCCGTCCATTGACAGGGTTGTCGTGGACATTTTGGTGGCGTCGTCGCGGAAAGGCGCCGTGTCGTCGGAGGACTACGCTGTTGTTGCTCAGGGAGACGTGCTGTCGTTTTGTCTCACTGCGCCCACAAACGACCTTCGCCTTCGCGCGGCATCCATGCTCGTGCGGGCGTCGCCTCTCGCAAAGCACTTGTTCGAAGATTCGCTTCTGGCGGCAGATGCACGCATCGCACACCCGCTCTTTTCGACGCCTATGCGATGTCTGGACCTTGCCACAGCCTACCTCGAGGCGGTGGGGATCTCGGCAAGCCATCGGGCCGCCCACCTCCCGTCTTTGTCGGCAACCGAAAGCGCAGTCGCTGTTCTCATTGCAGACGCGCTCTTTGACTCGTTGGTTGCATCCGTCACTCAATTCGACGACGACGATAGTGCCATAGAGACTCTTCTCTACCGTCTGGTCCGCGCCGTCCCTGCGCGTGCCCCTCGGCTTCTCTCGGCCGTCACCACTGCGGCTGCCTCTGCACGAAAGTGGACGGGCATTGCGGCGCGCATTGCGTCGTTTATCTGCACTTGTGCATACGAACCCGTGCGTGCGGTCGATGCCATGGACGTCGATGGAGTCCCTCACCACATTGAGGATGCAAATATTGGCCATCTCCGCACTCTGTTTGTGTCGTCCGCACTCGACGCTCTCTCGCGCACATTTACCGCACACGCGGATGGTCAAATTGAATCCGACGCCGAAACTGCGGTTATTGACGCTGTGTCTGCGTCCGTGGAGCACGTGTCCCCCGATGAGAGGAACAAAAAGATGTTTGAGGACCACGTGACAGAATATGTTGCCGCCGCCGCGAGGCATCGCATTGCATCCCCGCAAGCCATCTCGCTCATTCGCAAGTTGCTGTCTCTGGAGGGATCTAGTTGGGGACGTCGCGCGGCACTGATTGCATTGGACACTGTGACGGACGCAAAGGAGTTTGAGGATGTATTGTTGCGGGAAGACGAAGAGGATGGTGAGATAAACGACGACATGCGGATGCAGCAGGACGACCACAACGATGATGCCGCGGGGGTATCAATCGGCATGCACGTGACTGCGACGGGCGGCGTGGGCGACGCAAGCCGCCGGATTTCAGCCAAGGAATCGCTCGTGCACTTACTGTCGGACCTTGCGACCAGATACGCTCCCGAATGCTGCCGCGCGCACATTCTTCCCGTCTTGCTTGCGGCATACACGGCGTCGCTGGGTCGGTGCGATCGCCTCCTCCTCCGTCTCTTTGCCGCCTATGAAGCGGCGGGTGTTTCTGTCGGCGAGGATGCGTTTGTGTTTGGTCCTGGATCTCTCGACCGCCGCAAGGAGCGAAAGGCTGAGTTTGCGACGGCAAAGGGCCTCTCTCTCCGCGGACTTGCGCACGAAGTTGTCGACTCGATTGATCCGCAACGCATGGCCTTCACTTCGGAGCACCTGCCTCCCAGCGCAGAGATGGACCCGGCCGCAGACATATCTAGCATTCCTGCGGAGGTCGCGCGCGGGTGCTATGATCCCGGTTTTATCCTTCCTCTCCTGTCCCAAGTCATGTCCTCAAACGACCCGCCCGATTGCCGGCGTCTTCTGGAGAGCGACTGCCTCTCCGTCATTGTGGCGTCACTTGCCGTGCGATCGGAGTCTGTTCGCGCAGCAGCGTACGATGCACTTGGACTGTTTTACTCTCTTGTGGACGCGGCGAGATTTCGCGAAAAGCCGCAGATATTCCTCTTGCTGTCGGCCTTCAAGAACTCGATCACCATCGAGAACGAGCGCGTGCCTGCCGTGATTGCGGCGTTTGTATGCAACTGCGTGCGCCTACTCCTGCGTCCGGAGCACTTTCTATACGCAACGGTCAACAAGTTTGTTCTGCAGCGACCTGCCCTGGACCTCCGCGACGTTCCTCTCTTCTTTGCGCTCTTTAACAGCTCTGCGTCTGCGGGCGGATACAAAAAGGAGCGTGGGTGGATGCTTCGGTTGCTCTACGCCGGACTGCGCGACGGCATCGACAGGCGCGTCTACGGGCGACGCCACGTCTTTGAGCTTCTCCTCAGCTTCCTCGACTCTGCTCTCTCGCACGACGGCGGGGCGCGAAAGGCCGGCATCCGTGTGATACACCGCGCGTGTGCTGTGCCGACGGCAGCAGAGGAGCTCGTCCGCCAGCACGGGTTTGTTGCGTGGCTGCATGCTGCATGCACAACCAGTCAGCGGCAGGGCGGCGCTGCGGCGGAAACATTTTACGGCGCCCTTCTTCCCACCGCTATCCTCCTTATCCGGACACTCTCGCAGTCGGGCGCAATGTACCTTCCCGAGGAGTTTGTGTGGCTTGCTCGCACGTCCATCGACTGGCTCTGCGGATTTTCTGCGCCGGATGCGCACATTGTCGGCTCGGTGATAACCCTCGTGGCTTCGGTCGTCGCCTTTGCGCGCGCGCACGCGGCGTCGCACTACGGGCCCGCTGTATCGAGGGATTCGTTGTTTGGGGACATCAGCGTCGCCCACGTGGCGAGGCTCATCATGGCGTGGGAGAAGGCGTACGGCCCGGCGGTTGCGAGTGCGTCCACTGACACGCCAAAGCACAGCGACGATGCGTCGATTGGCCTTCACACTGCGGGTCTTCTGATCGACATTGTGTCGTCTGTTGTCATTCCACGTCACGCCGACTCCCTCGCCAGCGATGCACCGGCGTCAGATTCGTCCGCCAACACGCCGACGACTCTTTCGTGCTGTCTCGCCGTCATCGAGTGGGGCGCGGGCCTGATATCCCTGCACAGCTCTCTCGGCGCCCACCGCGCAGCCTCCTTTGCGTTGTGGTGCACGGCGTCCTTCATTCGCGACCGCAAGCTTACTGCGTGGCTTGCGACACATGGCTCTCACGGGTCTGCTGTTCGCGCTCTTCTTTCTCTGTACAATGCAGCCCCTGCCATAGACTCTCCATCCACGCGCACCCAATTTTTCTCCAACCTCAACTCTGCCTTCCTCGTTCTTGTTGCAAGGGCGAGGGAGATTGGATTTGCAGCAGCGCGATCGGCGGAAGCTGCGTCTGCTGTGGACGCGCACACCATCGTGCAGACAGCGATGAGCCCCGCCTACGGGAGGCACGTGGCCGTCTCTCCCGATGGAGCGGTTGTCTCTCTCATGACGCTGTTGCCGCACCCCACGTCACTTCATGCAGCTGACGGCGATGCGGATCCCTCGTCCACTGTGGTGTCGTGCACGTGCGGTGTGTGCGGCGACTCTGTGGCGGCCGCAAACGGAATGTTGTCTCTGTTTGTGCGCGAGTTGTGGTCCGGTGCTCCATCTGCGGCGCTCTTTGAGGGCTGCGTCGACCGGTATGCGCGCGCCCAATCGCACCGAGCCGGTTCGGATGATAAATGTCTTGCGCGCCTCCTGGGACGTCGTTGAGTGCATCGTGTGTGTGTGTGTGTGTGTGTCAACCAAGCGCGCATGCAATGTGTGCCACATTGTTTTGGTATGTAAGTATCGTTTCTCGCTCTAAGAAAACGCGGTTGATCGATTTTTTTCAAAAAGCGGATTATTAAAACGCCACCGGCATGTCGGTAACGTGTAGCCCACACGCAAACGCAGCACGTGCAAAACAACGCAAGCGGAAAAATACGCAATGACAAAACAAAAAAGTACAAGCAATAAGGATTATATATATGCAGAGAGCATTGACTCACTCCATCATGACACACACTAAAGACACAGGCATGCACGCACGCACGCACGCACACGCATACACTTGGCGGCAGAGACGCACACAATCGCACAGCCATTTAGTATGGCGGCTTGGCCGTTTTGACCGCCACAAACATGACAATGAGAAAGAGCAGCGCTAGCCCAAAGGCAACGTCACGCGAGTGCTCGTTCAAACCGGGGCTGTAAGCCTCGCTGAAGGGATAGAACAGCGGCTGGTCCTCTGTGAAATTCCCAATCGACCACCGCAGGCTTTGAAAATACGGCGTCCGCTTTCTGCGCGTGGACGAGTCGCCGTTGACCACAAGCTGCGTTAGATTGCCCGTGACGTTCACAAACGTAACCGTCGACACAAGCGCAATGTCGACATAACCGTTGATTGCATCGCACGCATTCCGATCATCCGTAGGGCATGCCAGCACAACCGTACCGCGCGTGTACTCTAGCGTGGCTCCCTGCACTGCCATTTGCGGCTGTGCATCCGTCCCTGCAGCGCCCACAACGACCACGAGGGCAATGCCAATCGGGACATTTGCGCACGTGGCGACGCCATCAAGCGAGGCGTCGCTTGTTGCGTTTCGTCCGTCCACAATCGGCACCCACGACGCAGGCTCCGACGGAAACGAGCTGCCCCAGCGCGCCACGTGACTCGAGCGCACAAACCGCGACAGCCATGACGCCATTTCCGCGCGGACGTCGTCGCAGTTTGTCATGCTGATCCTAGACACCGAGACGGTGCATGTGGACACTTGGTCCACACCGTACAGAGGACTCCACGATTCCATCACGCACGCGCCCGAAGCACCGCCCCGCAGAAATGATACGCCGAGCGTCGTGTTTACCGCGCTCATTCCGCTTTCATAGAAGCCGCTTCGGAGCGGTTTTCCGACGACGTACCCTTGGTGTCCAGACACGGGAATCGGGCTGATCGAGTACGACACGAGATTCACGTAATCGAGAGAAAACAATTGGAGGACGCCGGTGACACCGCTCTTCTTGCCGAGAACAGGCGAATGGACGGCGCCAATGACGATGCGCACCACAATACCAAGCACCCTGGAGCCCTCCCAGTAGACCACATAATGCACCTCACGGACCGCATTCCCGCACGTCTGCGTCGACACATTGTACATCGCAACGGGAAAGCGCACCGCAGCATCCCCAAAGTATCCCGACGTGATGTTCTCGCACGATGCGTCCGCACCGGCGCCGCACTCAAACGCAACATACGTGGACACAATGTTTGACAGTGCATCGGACGAATCGCCGATGGCAAAGAAGGCGCCGAATTGCTCAGCGTCATATATGCCTCCCCCCGTGCACTCGGCGGCGATTGTCCGCACGTCACGCAAGCACGCAGACTGCACCGACGACAAGTATGCGACAGGCACGCCGTCTCTGCACGTGCCGGGACCGCCTAGAATGGACTGCACGGGGACTTTGAGCTTCGCCACAGAAAAAGTGCCGTTTTCGTCCTCCGTTGCAATGAGAAGTGGGGTCCCCGCGCGATACTTGGCTCCCGTGGGCAGTGAGGACGGCAGCGTGTGCACAAGCTGTTCGTTATACGGGTACGGAGCATACGCGGCCAAGTAGACGGGGAAGACCGCTGCGTCCGATACGGAGGCGGGCGCGCCCCAGATCACGCCCAGAGACGGATTACTGTCCACCGCAACGCAGAGAATGGGGCTCCAGTTCTCCCTGTTGTTTGTCGGCGGCGCATCGCACCGATACGAAAACGGCGGCAAT
The DNA here is from genome assembly GCA_943704495.1 of Pigoraptor chileana. NCBI lineage: Eukaryota > Filasterea > Ministeriida > Capsasporidae > Pigoraptor > Pigoraptor chileana. Next base: position 46,297 of record CALSCR010002587.1, read on the forward strand.
TGCACCGTGTCGCATCCCGAGAACACGGCAAGCATGGCGGCAGAGCAGTCGGCGTCACAGCAGCAGTTGGCGTCACAGGCGCCCATGGTGATGTCACACCCGCAATAATCGCCATTGATGGCAGCGTTGAACAGCGGTGGCTGCGCTTTCGTCACCGCCGACCACGTGACCGGGAATGTGGCGAGGATGACGACATTCACCAGTACGGACACCCGCTGTCCCGCGAAATTCGACCCGTTGTCCTCGGCGGTGCATGAAAGCACCACCACGGCGCCGTCATCCGTTGCGTTGGTGGATGTGATGGTCAGCACCTCGTCCAGCGACGACGACGCATCTTCCTCCCCAGCGTCGACGGGAAACACCACCGACGTGGGCGACACAGTCGCCGCAGTGCTGTTGCTTCCCGACGGATCCTCAATCTCGCAGAGGAAGACGGCATCGGCAAACGCAACCTTCCCCACAAGCCCAAGCGTTGCCTGTGCCTTTGTGCCCGATGTCCCGACAACTATGACGTTCGGCGGCAGCAGATGAACCTCCGCCGGCGCCGTGCCCACCGCAACACGGTCGCCCGAGGACGTCGCCGTGACGTACTGTCGACCTCCAGACACCGACTGCGCCGTGCACGCAACCGTCGATGAGCGGCCTGGTTTGGCAACACTAAAAGGAACGCTGCCCACTGTCTCATTAATTGCGATGAGTGCGTCTGTGAACACAAGCACGGCATTGCCCGCATCTGTCGGCGAAGAAACGACCGCACATGTTACCACGACAGGTTGTCCAGACACCTGTTCTGTCAGAATGACTGGCAGTTCATACACGGCCGACGCATTGAACTGAACGCGAATGAAACCGCCGACGGCGTTGACAATAGGCGCCGCCGACACGGTCAACTCGACGCTGCGACCAGACGAGGTACTCGCAAGGTATTGAAACGTCCCTTCCGTCGCTGTTTCATTGGCACGTGACGACTGGGCGACGCACACGATCGTTGCGGGCGCACCAAAGCGCACCACGAAATAGGTGACTGTGGCAGCTGTGGCATTCTCGGCCAGAACGACGTCGCCAAACGAAAACTGCGCCGTCGAATCATCCGAATCCAACGCCGTTCTGCACACGACGCTGACTTTGGTGCCCACAGCCACCGGCGCGCTAAGTACCACCGGCAGGGACAGGGACGCCGCGTTTTGGGGAACAGTGAGCGCTGCGGAGCCTCCAATGTCAACATGCGCAGCCTCCGCCACGACAATTGCAACGGCCAAAGAAAGCGATGTCTGCACGCGGTACTGCGGCGTCACAAGCGTCGACGATGCATCGATTGACGCAGCGCCGCACACCGCCGTCTCGTTCAATAGAGTCGCCGCACTCTCCACCGAAAACGGCACAGACGCCTCGGATGCACCGGCGCCAATGCTAACCGCCGAAAAGACGAGCCGCGACTGCGCACTCGACGGAAAGCACGTGACCGTCGTCTGCGACTGCACAGGCTCATCCAGCGTCACATTGACGACATTTCCGCCGGCGTTCGGGTCAAAGAGTGCGGCTGACACCGACGCCGACGCACGTGGCACCGATCCAAGCGCGACGACCGTGTAGTTGCCGCGGGATGTCCCAAAGCGGTAAGCCTGATACGCCCCCGACGTGACAAGCGACTCTGCCTCGCAGGCAATCGCAGCCGGCTGCCCCAGCGCAGTCACAGTATAGTTGACCGTCGCGGATGAGCGACCGTTTGCGATGGTGACGGTTGCTAGGGCGATTGCGGCGACGGGAGACGTGCTATTGGACGTGGGTGCAACTGGCGGCTGTGCGTCTGCGGGCGCATATGCGTTGCAGCGCACTGTCACTGAGCCCACAGTGTCCTGCTCGAGCACAACGCGCAAGGAGAGAGAGAGGTCGTTTGGGTTGACGGTGCGCTCGGCAGGGCCATCGACAAGCACGCGCCGGGATATAAACGAGAGCGTCAGTTCGGGAGACGCCGACGTCTGTGTGAGATACTGCCTCCGAAACGCAGAGGTACTGTTATCGGACACGGCGAAGCACGTGATCGATGGCGTGGCCGGTCGCGGAAGCAAGTCGACGTGGTATAGCATCGCCCCGGATGGGCACGCCTTGTCGCCCGTGGCAACGCGGCACTTTCCAAATGCTATTGAGTATCCAGCTGCAGCGCTCGAAGGCGTGAGAGAGCACGTGACGTTTGTCGGTGACGTGGCAGTCTCGGACAAAGACACCTCGAGCGGGAGGCTGACGTCATTGGGGTCTGCATCTGTCGACGGCTGCATCACTGCGGTGACAGTCGGCACTGCAACAAAGGTCACGTTGGCTGTGTTTGCAGAGGGAAAGTCGGGATCGGACAGCGACGTCGCTGCGGACGCCGCATAGCAGCTCAACAACGCCCACGCGATTGATGGGCGCCGATTGAACATGAATGGAACAGACACAGTCGCATTAACTGTGCTGTTCACATGTGCGACGCCGAATGAGATGGGCGAGGAAGACGTTGGCGAGGACGAGTTGACAATACCACACGAAACACCAAGCACGACGGGAGAGCCTGCCGTCAACGCACTGGTTGTGTTTGTCAGCGCCACGAGGAGGGAGAGCGCCAGACGATTTGGATCCAGCGAGAGTGATGTGGTGTTCAAGATCCTCACATATCCCAGAAGTACAGTCGCAGTTGGCGACGGAAGGGACGTAGATGTCGCAGACAACGAGGTTGTTGGCACTGCTGAGCGTGCAGTGGTCGGCACAGCGGAGGTCAGCATCGTCACCGCAGTCAAGGACGCAGTAGAGGAGCGTACGGATGATGTTGCTCTCACAGAGGATGTTGCAGCAGTTCTGCTTGCTGTTGTTGTTGTCGCTGCTGTTGTCGCTCGTGTCGCAGTTGCAGCACGCGAGCTTGTCGCTGTGCCAACGCTTGTGGCGGTTGCGTTTGTGGATATTGTTAAGGATGTAATCGCTGGTGTTGTTGCTGCTACTGTCGAAAGATTGACGGTCGTCGTCGATGCAGTCGTAGATGTGCTCGTCACACCCGTTATCGAGCCCCCTGCGGCGACCGCCGTTGTGGTTGCAGTTGCAGATGTATTTGATTTTACTGAGCTGGAAGAGATGGCCGAGGCTGATGGTGCTCCAAGAAAGCCAGTCGTTGATGCAGTGGCAGAACCTGTGGCAGATGAAGTAGCGGAGCCTCTAGCGTTTGTGGTGGCCGATACCCCAACAAAGCCCGTGGTGGCTGACGCACCAACAAAGCCCGTGGTGGCTGTTGTAGTGGAGCCTCTGGTACTTGTTGGGGATGACACACTGACGACGCTTGTGACGGTATTGGCGGTGGTCGCCGCTGTCACTGCCGCCACTGCTGTCGTCGCCGACACGGATGACACAGATGACACAGACGACACAGACGACGCCGATGGCACCGACGCAGTGAGAGTGGTGCTTCCATCACCGGCGGCCACAGCGATTCCTAGGGCCGCAAGCGCCAGGAATGCGAGCGCTATATGAGAGCGCATCTTCATGGTGGCGCCCCCCATATTCGGCAACTCACCACACCACCGGATCTTCATAAGCTTTCATCATTTCCACTCATTGAGTTATTATGGTTAATACCTTGGACGAAGACTACCTCCGCGAGATGTGCGTGTAAATAAGAAGAAAAAAAGGGGAGGGTATGAATCTAATCCGTTCACTATTTGCTGTGTCGAGGAATTTTTTGGCGGTTGGGAAACTGACGTCACGCAATCGTCATTATAGTGCCTCCATCAATTTAGCCATATTTATATAATATGCAACCTAATAATCCATATATACACTACATTGTACCATATATCCATATTAGGGTAGGTAAAGGTGATGAAGGAAAGTTATTTATGGAATGACGGGTCAGCGATTCAAAATTGGGATATATACACATATATACACATATGTACACATATATACACCACACATACGGACACACACACACGGGCACACACACCACACACACACACGAACATGCCCACTTGAGTACACATACACACACACGCAACTGCAACACAGGAAGAGACGCACACAACACAGGCATACGACCCATTACTTGTAAGAAGTCTCGATCCTACCCTTGGCCTTGATCCATTGTCTGCGCTTCTGGCGACAGTCTTTGCATTTTTGGATTGGACGTTCTGGAACGAATATAGCATCTCGTTGGCCTCGTTGCACCAGCTCATTTTAACAGGGCATCCCCTTATATCATCGAGCATCTTGTTCGAGACCGCCTGAGTGCTCTTTCTTCTCCACATAATCCCAGTGCTGCAAAGGCACCATAACTCGGTCGAAAAATGTCGATGAATAAGCCGATGCCCTTCATCACATACGATGAACATCTCAAAGAATCTGGTGCATTTATCTTGCACGAAACTGCTTGCGCGGAGATTGCGAAGATTAAGGAGCCCGTTTTCGTGCGTATTGTGTGGCATTCCCATCCTGTCCTTTGTGCCAGCATCGTCACATACGTAATCCGTATTTAGTGCGTGTTTTTACGTGCACGGATATGATATTATTGGTGGCGCTTGTGCCTGCTGCTAATCTGTACTGCGATTGCTCTTTGTGCGTCGCACAGGTGGTTTCCGTTGCTGGACTCTATCGCACGGGAAAGAGCTTCCTCCTGAACCAACTGGCGTGTCGGTCAGCGGGATTTGACATTGGATCCAGTGTTGGTGCGTGTATGGCGACATTGGCATGTTGGCATGAACCACTTGTTGTGATTATAATCTGCCACATTGTAAGCTTCGGATGCAGCTGTTGTGGCCGCTGCCGTGCCGCTTATCAGACACTGATTGACAGATACCTTCGCTGCAACAAACACAACTACCTGTAATACGCCGCGCAGAGCCATGTACGCAGGGCATATGGATGTGGATCGTCGACGCCAACCAAGACGGCACGGACCCATCACTCCCAACAACATCCAAGAAGTTCAAGCTTCTGCTACTGGACACAGAGGTGCGTGAGTGCGTGCACATGCATATTGTGCGCTCATATAGTGCGTGAGTGCGTGCACATGCATATTGTGTGCTCATATAGTGCTTGCGTGCGTCTCGATTGTTGGAGGAATCGATAGTATGGTGTGTATGTGAATGTGCATGCATTGTATATGGCCGTGGTTTTATGTGGTCTTGCTGCTATTGTTGCAAGGAAGTGTGAGATGGTGCCTTGCATACGCGTGACTTTGTTGTTAGCCTGTCAGTTTCATCTCTACGTCCCTCTCTCTCTCCCTCTCTCTCTCTCTCTTTCGCCCGCCACTCTCGTTATCGTCTCTTCCTTCGAGTCTGTGGGATTTTACCTGTATGTGCCATGTCACACACAATTCCCTCCAAATGCACTCAAAACAAACACAAAACTCACATATTCGGTGGTTTGCAAAACTTGCAACTCGAACAGGGGCTGGGATCATACACAAAGAACGAGACATACGATGTGCAGATCTTCTCGCTTGCACTGCTCCTGAGCTCGATGTTCTGTTACAACAGCCTCGGGAGCATTGACGAGACGGCACTGGATCGGCTATCATATCCCGCCAACACATTATCTGCGGCTGTGCTTTAATTGTTTGTGTTACAACTACCCGCCACACTTGCCTTCATTGTGCGCGAATCGCATCGCATGCATACCCGCACTATTTCCCCCTTGACCACCGTCCCGTTGTATGTTGCCGCCGCGCTTCCCTCTGGTGGCAATTGTGTTTTTTTTCTGTTGTTGTGTTGTGTGAGCACGCTTGTCGTCGAGCTCTCAAAGCACATCCAGGCAAATCTCGACTCGGCTGCAACACAAGATCCCTATCAGCTCAAGGCGTTCTTCCCCGCCTTCATGTGGGTCGTCCGCGACTTCTCTCTCGAACTGAACATTGGCGGAAAGCAGGTCTCGTCGCGGGAATACCTCGAGAATGCCCTCCTTCCCGCAAAGGTGCGTGTGCGCATGTGCATGCGCATGTGCCTGTGCCTGCGTGAAATAAGCAAACTAACACTGACACTAACACAAATGTCATCCGTCTCCCAACAACTGCTGTCCCACATCCCTCCCTTGCATTAATGTCATCCTAAACAAACGATACCCCCTCTGTTGTCTTTTTTTAATCAATCTTTCACAGGGCGAAGGCCAGCGCGTGCTCATGAAAAACAATATTCGCAAGGCCATTACCGAGTTTTTCCCCGATCGCGACTGCTTCACCATCAAGCGGCCTGTCGCCACGGAGGAGCAGCTGCAGAACCTTGCTAATATGAATCCCCGCGACTTTCGACCGGAATTCATCAAGCAGATGCAGGATCTCAAGAGCACCATTCTCGGTCGCGTCAAGGCCAAGACGCTCTACGGAGAGAAGCTCACGGGGCCGAGTGAGTGCCGTTGATTGTGTTTTGATTTGTTCCGGATGAGACGTGTTTCATTCTGTCTGTTTGTGTCTCTGTTGATGTGTCTGTGTGTGTTGCACACTGCTTACGTAGGTACTTTGGTGTTATTGTTTATTTCTTTATGTTATTTTATTTTTAAAATGTATAAAAAAACAATTGCGGTATATAACGCAGTGATTGTTGAACTTGCGCGGAGTTACGTGGAGGCGATCAACGAAGGTGCGGTTCCGACCATCCGCACCGCCTGGGAGAACGTCGTGCAGATGCAGTGCCAGAAGGCCGTGGATACCGCTAAGCAGCTCTACACAAAGCGGTGAGTAAAGCCGCAATGTTGCATTTTATCTGGTCGTTGTTGGTTTGGAGTCCATGGGGCATAGCGCCAAAGACATTGTCTTGATTCTACATCCACGGTTGTTGCCGCAACCACGTTTCTGTGTTGTAGTGCGGTTGAGGATTGCGGACCACCCACGTTGTGAGCTTTGGTCGCTGGTGATAACGCACACACTCGCATACAGAAGGCACACACTTCATGAGGTTTATTTAGTTGGATGCTGTCAATTATTCCCACATAACATGTAACATACTTTGGCTGTTGTCCGCGCGTTTGCAGCATGGCAAATGTCATTGAGGAAGAGGAAATCCCCGAGCAAGATTCGCTTGAGCAGGCACACCACGACGCTTCGTGGGAGGCATACCAGCTGTTTAGACACCAGGCAGTCGGCGAGACGGTCGACGATTTCGAACTGATTCTGAGGGTGTGTTGTGCGTGCGAACTGTGTCTGCTTTGCTCGTCGCGCATTGCAGCCGCGTGTCTCTCAGTTTTGTATTGTTTGCGTGGCATGTGAGCGACTGTTTTGTGCAGTTGATTGAGGCTTCTTGGTCGTAGTTTTTGAAGGCACTTATCCACTCGCGTTTGTCTTTTTCCCGGCATCGGCGCCCTGTTGTTCCCCATGTGGCATTATATTCACTGATGTGTGTGTGTGTGTTTGTGACGTAATTCCCCGTCAAATTTCTTGGAGCAGCAATTCATCGTCACAAGCTACGAAAAGTTCCGGGACGAAAACCGCAAGAATTCCGAGCGCGAATGCGACCGACTTCTGCATGGCCTTGTGAAGGACATATCCGAGCTCATGTCGAGCGGCCAGATTGTCACTGTGGAGCATTTGGAGGAGAAATGGGACGCCGTTGTGGACAAATTCTCGCGTGTCAGTCGTGGACCCGCAAAACACCAGGTGCTCCTGTCGTACGTGAAGCAAAAACCGCTCGAAAACGCACGCAAAGTGGCTTCGGGGCTTGTGGCGAACATCAAGGAGACATATGAGAAGCGCATCAAGGAGGAGGCAGAGCGGGCGAAGCAGCAGTATGGGACTATGCAGGAGATGTTCAACAACGTCAACACAGAGTGGAAGACCGCCCGCGAGACAAACAGCTCGCTGTCGAGGGACAACAAGGCGCTGGAGGAGCTGGTGGGTGCTGCGACGGCAACGGCCGCAGGGTGGTTATTTGGCGGGAATTTCAAATTTTATGCGGAGTTTGTCGCTTGGTGTCTGTTTTTGGTTGTGTGTATGTCTGTCTGTCTGTCTACGCAGTGGAATCCGATGGGATAGTCTTGATTCCACAACCATCATCCACAGTCCGTATGTTGATTTGCGTAATGCGCTCTATTTATACCTGAACGTTCTTCTCTTTGTTTGTGCTGTCCAAACTTTTTTTTCGCGACTTTTTGTGGGGCATTTCACATTTGCAGCTCAAGAAGAAGGAGAAGGAGGAGCGCGATTTGAGCGACAAAGTCATTCAGTTGGAAGCAACCCTCAAGGCCGAGCGTATGAACACGCAGACACTGCGGGAGGAAAATCAGGTGTGTGTGTGTGTGTGTGTGTGTGTGTTTATTTGTTTGCCTATCGTTCTCCTGCATATTCCGTGCCTTCGTGTACGTCCACTGTGTCATGGTGTCTCTGTGTGTGTGTGTGGGTGGGTGGGTGG
>CALSCR010002588.1:7157-69504 GCA_943704495.1 Pigoraptor chileana
GGGGGGTTGATATGGGATGCTACTGACAATAATTTACCTACTGATCTCTCGAATGGCCTGTGTGTGTTTTTATGTGTGTATATGTGTGTGCATCTCCTGTTGGCACTGATGATGCCTTGACCTGCCTGAACTGACAACTTATAACATCCTTGGAAGATTGTCTCACCCGCTCTGATTTGCTTGATTGTGTATACGTGTGTATGTATGTGGATGTATGTGTGTGTGTGTGTGTGTTAATGTGTGTATATATGTGTGTGTGATGTTGTTTTTAATTGGTCCGCGAATGCAGGGAGAAGGGGCGTGACTTTGACTTTCTGTCATCAATCGAAGTGGTCGTTCTTGACCAGACGGACGTCTTCCTCATGCAGAATTGGGAGCACGTGACCCATCTGTTTGAACACATGAATCTCATTCCCAAGCAGCCGCACGCAGACACAGACTTTTCGAGGGTCCGCGAGTGGTTTCTCAACGGATGGTGGGCGTCATTAGTTTTCCATTATCTTTCTTGTATACTTATGTGGTGGTTATGCATGCGTTAGTGTGTGTATACATATATATATATATATGTGTGTGTGTGTGTGTGTGTATGTGGGTGGCTGAGTGGGTGGCTGTGTTCACATTTGTGCACACGCGATTCATTGAAGGGCTGGAGGAAAAGGCTATGCATCTTTCACGCTGATGCAGTTGCGTATGCATCTTGTGAGCGGAGCGTTTATCTTATGCTGTTGTGTGTGTGTGTGTGTGTGCGTATTTGTGGTCCCATTTGCAGGGGCCGTTTCTATCGACAAACAATCGTGCTTTCGTCGTATTTGACCCCGGAGATCAACGCACTCTGGAACAGACACTGCATCAATATCCGCACATGTGGCCGCCCTTCCTACCCTTTGAACTGTCTGCCGCATTTCACGCACACCTCTGACGCTTGGTGTGTTATTGTTGTAGTGTGTGTGTATTGATGGCACTGAATCGACGTTCATATAATCCTTGACTTTTGATTTGATCTCATTATTCAATGCGCACATTTTGAGAGCAAAACCCGCGTTCTCACTCCAAAGTACGCGGGGAGCATCTGTCAAGTCGTCTCTCAGGTCCAGCAGGCACGTGATGCCCCAATTATTGCTACACAATTTTTTTTGTTTTCTATCATTCATACACAGCAAATGCATAGCTGGTGATAATAACCCTTGTTTGCTTTTGTGTGTGTTTGTTATTGTTATTGGGCGGTGTGCTTGCGTGTGTGCCTGCACGTGACCTGGGTTCTCTGGGCCGTGCCGTGGCAATGCAGGTCTTCACGCGCATTCCCTGCACATCGTATGCCAATCTTCCTGAGGAGCGATTCGACTATTTTCTGAAGAAGGTGGGTCTCTTGTGCTTCCGTGGGGGAGACTTTTTATGGCCTTCACTACATCAGTGGCTGCATCTGGTGACGACATCGAACCGTGGGCCCATGGAAGTGAACACCTGGCAACTCTCTTCCCTGTACACCATTCTGCAATGCCGGGTCCTTCAAATGAGGCAACATACGGAGAGAGGTCTGCATTTCGAATCTAAACCTTGTCGATTACGTATGCTTCCATGTGCACATACGCACGCACGCACACGCCCACGCACACACTCCCTCGCATTATTATCGAATTTCTGTAATCTTGGGTGCAGGTCCTCCCCAAAATCCGGGGCGCACTCGGGAACCACACAATGCTGTTTGTTCCTTCATACTTTGACTTTGTCCGCATTCGCAACCACTTCAAGAAGGAGCGTTACGAGTTTGCGCAGATATGCGAGTGGGTGTCTCTTGTGTGCTGTGGTTGGGCTGTTCAATATCCGTGTCGAGTCCTGGCCTTGAGATGCAACCACAACGCCTGCATAAATGCATCACAGCTCACCGCACCACACTCGCTCTGTCATTTGTCGCTGCTTAGGTACACCAAAAACTCGAATGTATCGCGCGCGCGCACGTACTTCTTCCATGGGAAACGGCCTCTTCTCGTTTACACGGAACGCTTTCACTACTTTCGGAGGTATGCAAATCTGCGAACCGCATCAATGGGTTTCTGTTAAACAATATGCACACAGCAAAGCCGCAAGGCAAGGCATTTGCGTGTCTAACCCTTGCCCCAAACTTCCGCATTCAAATGTGCGCAGATACCGCGTGAGGGGCATTCGCAACGTTGTGTTTTACGCACCGCCGGAAAACGCACACTTTTACAGCGAAATGGTTAATCTTCTCGACGGGAACGTTGGCGGGGGTGGCGATGTCACGTGCTCTGTGCTGTACTCAAAGTACGAGTCGCTCCGTCTCGAGCGAATCGTGGGCACAACGAGGTCCCAAAAGATGCTTGCGTCGGAGAAGGACACGCACATGTTCTGCTGAAAAACTGACTGAGTGGAGGGAGCCTGTCATGCGTGCGCGCGAGCTGTAATTCGGTTCGTGGCCTGAGACGCTTCACTCACGCACGTGATTGACGACAGTTGCGCCTTTTGTATTCGGCGTTTAATACCGCCGGGTCATTACAGGCCCCGTCGCTGATGTGCCTGTTGTGGCACACGGGCTAGGTATTACTGTCAGCAGTCGAGAAGCGGAGGAGCTGTCTGTCTTCAATTGGCCATTAAAAAGAGAACTTTGCACTCCTCCGAAAGCGTTGCAGTAATTTGCCCGTGGTGGACCTACTGTAGAGAGGATGTTGTCATCGCAGATGACATTCTCAGTACCGTCACTTAGGGATGGATTGGATGCCGTGGGGTTTCCATATGATAAAACCGAATTTTTATAGGTTTATAGAATGGAAGGAAGAGTTGCAGTTACAGCTCATCCAGAAAAGGGTCTCACAGCCTCAGAATTAAAATCGATACGTTGTGGGTTGTACTTGCCATGATATATAGTTGCCTGTGCATTGCCACCTCACTTTTTTGGTTGTTGATCTTGGCCGAGCACACCCTCTGTCACCACTATTGCTATTTTATAATTGCAGGTATTGTAATGCGGAGTGCTGTCACGTCTGTCTTGGTGAGTGAGATACATACACAATAACTGAAATAAATGAGTGCAGTTCCTTCTCATCTGTACTCAATGACGGTCAAACTTCGCATTCCCCTTTTTCCCTTCTAATTGTTGTTCATGTACACACAGATACCACACAGCCACGCACGCACGCACGCACACACGTACACACACTCGCTTTTGGAAGCTGCAACTACAGTTCATGCTGACTCAGTAGCGAGCAAGACCCTCTGTCTTTGCAAAATTCCAGAGGAACGACTGCACGTTCTGGGGGAAGTTCTTCGACTTGAATTCGTCGGGAGAGATGATTACCTTTCCCGATGCATCCGCTGTGCCGATCGACTCAAGGTTCCCGAGGAGCTCCTTTGTTTTGATAGCAAGTGTCTGTGGATGCGAGGGTGCGATGCACGAGGGAAGACAGAAGAGTAAGCACATTGAGGTCTCAGTGGTCACTTCAACGCAGTCCGCGTTGATTCAATTCCAACAGAGAGATAGAGAGAATGAAGAAATTGGTGCAATGCAGTTTCAGAAACACGACAACAGTCAAACACGCGCACACACACACACAATTGAAGGAGGCCTTGGAATGATCACCATGAAGGCATGCCACACACACCTTGACGAGGGCCTGGTCAGTCACATCGGGATCCTCGGCACCCCGGATGAGAACTTGTGCGAAATCCTTGTGAATCTTCCCCATCACGAAAAACTCTGTGCCCGCAAAAGAGAGAGAGAGAGATGGAGGATCCAGGTCAGCGTCTGAGTGCCCATGAACTTCGTAGAGGAGGGAGACAGAAAGAGAGAGGGCGTGAGGCGGAAAAGGAAAGAGAGAGAGAGGGAAAGCGGGGAGGTATCGAGGGAGATGCAGGATTCGAGTCACGTTATGGAGATCCCAATCAAAATGAGGGAAAGAGACGTAGGATTCAATTCAGTGTCATAGGCGCTATGCCAATGGACTCCAGCAGTGCGTGTGTGTGTGTGTATGTGTGTGTGTAAGTGTGGTGTGTGTGTGTGTGTGTGTGTGATAGAGAGAGAGAGAGAGAGAGAGAGCTTACCCTTCGCCTGCGGGGCAACGGCGACAGTGCCATCGGCCGCTGAAACATACACATGAAAATGGACAAAGAAACAGAAAAGATAAGCACACGCTTGTCTGTGATTGGTATCATTCCTACAGAAAGCATTCGAATGTATTCAAAAACAATATCCTGCAATCAACGACCGCACTCGCACATTCGACGCTCTCGCCAGTACACGCGCAAACCGACTGATTACACGACGATGCAGAGGCATACTAATCACACGAAGATGCAGAGTCATAACTTCCAACATCGACACACACAATGCACTTCTTCAACTTTATCAATGCATGTTGTGAAATCCGCAAGAAAATACGTAACACCCACCGTTTACGAAAACGTCGTAAACATCGTCCCTATTTCCGACGGCGGCGTCAGTAAAACCGGCGCAATAGTGGGATGCGCTGCGGAGGTCATCGAGCTCGGCGTCCGACAGCCCCGCGTATGGGCGCAGCATACCCCAGTCCTGTCTGTGCCAGGCAAAGAGCGGGAATGCCCTGCATACAACAGCACAATTCATAGACACATAATACACAAAAACACAGAATCCAATTGGGACGGAGAGACGTGAAGCGATTGGATGGAGAATACAAAAAAACCACAAAGTGAGACAATCACACAACAAAGAAACGGCGGTCAGGACAAAATGGAGGCGTTCATTGTGCATCGTGTGCAGTGGTACATGTATGCAATGAATGTGTGGGTGTGTGTGTGTGTGTGTGTGTGTTTGCATTGGATGCATGGCAGTAACTGACCTCATTAGTTTGAGGAGGGAATCAACGCTTGGACTGTAGACGGCGACCCTCTTTTTCAGTGCAACGGCGGTGAATATCAGAATGGAAGACTCCCCAAACTGATTCACGACGTCTGTTGTTGTTGTGTTGTGATGTGTTGTATTAATGTTGTTGTTGTTGTTGTTGTTGTTGTGCAAACGAAGAGAGAATACAAGGAACGAAAAGAGCGATTACTCACGTTAGTTGCAATGCGGATGTTGAATTCAGCAAAACGCGCACGATGCATCGCAGTGCATCTCCGCCGAACAATTAGGAAAGTTTCACGTACGGTCTGCCCGTTCCATTGCAAACGTGACTAAATGTAAGGAAATATATATTGATAAAAAGTGTCGCATTCCTTCATATCATGCGACCCATGAATCTATAATCAAGGACAAGATCCCCACCCCCACCACATACACACAATTGGCGACGCAGAACAAGGGCACTTGCCTTTAAGAGACCCTGCAATATACGCTTTTCGCACATCGTGTTCGGCGTCCACAAACTTTCCAGCCGTCGGTGATTTTGAGTCAAACTGCCCGCGAGTCATCACCGCGAGGTATCCCTCCATGATGCGGCCCGTGTCGCCCGTCTCGGCATACAGCGACGAGAGCGTCTTCCCAAGGGAGGCGTACTTTTCTGGATTGTACACTTTGCTGAGCATAACAACCGAGAATGCGCGAACCTGGACGACAAATAAAACAAACAAACGAATGCATAAGATGGAGACCCATGGTGTGTCAAGTCTGCTGCAAGTGGTTTGCGATTGGGCGGACCCAGTCTCACAGCGTGGATGGCAAAGATATATGCTCCCAGCAGACAGCTGGTGCAACACAGTATAGTTATTGCAGCAAGGAGAGGAGGTGTGTGAAGCAGGAACGAAAGGATGGACGAGGGAGGGCGCTTCCATCGCACGCGCATACAGCACTGAGTGAGGAGGCCCACCTTGGGTAGCTTGGCAAACTGTCCCGAGGCATTGAATATATAATACCACGTGCTGTCCAGTTTTCCAAAGAGGAAGTCTGTCGGCAGGGAGTTCTCCTCGAGGCCACTCTTAGCGACGAGGACGTCACGCAGTCGGGCATCGCAGGTGGGAAAGCACCACGTCCAAAGCACATCGCCGTTCGTGTCTTTCTCTGTGGGATGCAAGATCAGAGGATGGTCGGAGAATGCAGGACATCAGCGCACAGTCGATATTTGATTATATCACATTACAGTGATTGATCCATGTCGAACCCGCACTGCACACGTCGCTACATAAAGCAATCGGTTGCAACAAATGTGGTAGTTGTGGACGATTAAGATTACGTAAGTTGTGCTTTCATACCAATTGTGGCGACACCAGTGAGACCATCCACTCCCGCCATGGTTGCACACACGTTGGAAAACAATAATCAACTCGGAATAAACTGAATAAACTGTGAATTATTGAGCAAAGTTGTCCGTTGTTACAAATACAATAGGCCGCCTTTCCAATTATTACGCAGTGGACGAAACGTAAACAGATTCAAAATGATATCACGGTGACGATACTGACGGAAAAGACGTCATCGGATGCACACGAGAGCGCTGCTGATTATGCAACCTGTTGCAATTACAGTGCACGCGACACACTCTAAAGGGAGTGAGAGAGAATGCGCGAAAGATGCAGCATCGCACAGTGAAAGATCAGAACAAACTACTTCTCCTGACCATAGGTAATGTGCATCGGATCGTAAGTTCAACACAATTGGAAAATGTCGGCGGCCAACAGTGACTTTTTGGGTGCCAAAAATGTGCCCAACCAAAAGATCCAGTTCAACATCAAGGAAGGGGAGATCCACATGGGTGTGGGCGCCCCGGGAGACGATCTGCTCATGCACAGTGTGAAGGCTGCTTCCAAGGCTGCTGTGCATCGATTGGTATGTTGTGATTGTTCGGTGATTTGCGTTTGGTCGGGTTGTGCTACCCAGTATCCCTCTTAAGTTGTATTGGGTTTCCGTAGATCAACCCACTTCCCCGTGCGTATTTGCTCTGGATCGCCCGTTTACTGCCGTTATACAGTTGTAAATGCGTGTCATACTGCAGAATAGCTGTGTTCAATGTCTGCGCAACGTGGAGCAGTCGATTTAACTTGATTTACAACCACGGCACGATGCTCCCTTTTTTTGCGCCAGGCACAAGATGATGCATGCTGTCTATTCCAGTATGGGCCGGAGCAGGGGGAGTGCGAGTTTCTCAAGGCTCTCGCGGGCTTCCTGAGTCCCAGATATCGCGATACCGTTGCACCGTGAGTGGCCTGCATACCTGTGTGCTCCGTGCATGCATGCATGCATGCAGCATGCATGTTGTGCTTTTGCTCACACACATCGCTATTGATGCGCCTGTGCAACAGACTCCAAACTCAGCTCCACTCCAAAGTTACTAACCTCATTTGCATGCCCCTCTGATCCATCGGTGAACGATAGTGAACATCTGATGGTCACGTGCGGCGCATCCGAGGGCCTTACGATGGCGTGCTCTATACTCGTTAGCCCGGCGACTGCGTATACGTTGAGGACCCGACATACTTTCTTGCGCACCAAGTGTTCGCTGATCACGGCCTGAAAGTGATTCCCATCCGCACAGACGCAGAGGGCATCGTTGTGGAAGATCTAGACGCAGCTGCGACAGTGAACCGCTCGCCACACCACCAGGATATTGCCGCAGATGCAGTGCCGTCTCGATTCAACGGGATGGTGTATCTCGTACCGACATTCAACAACCCCACGGGGCGCATCATGTCGGATGCGCGCAGGAAGGAAGTGGTCCGTCTTGCATACCAGCACGGCCTCGTTGTCATGTGCGACGATGTCTACGAGTTGCTATCATACCCTCCCTCGGGGGGGACGCTCGATGTGCCGCACCGCCTTGCCGCGTACGACACTGGCGCCGGCCGCGTCGTGTCCAACTGCTCATTCTCAAAGATATTCGGTCCTGGCATTCGCCTCGGGTGGTTTGAGGCACAGCAGGCGCTGCTCCAGCCCCTGGCAGACTGGTGAGTGCGCTTACCTATGCGTTCTCGGTTACTTCGCACTCTCTTTGACGTCGCCGGATCGATCCCCTTATGTTTGTGTTTGGTGTTTGCAGTGGGAAAATAATATCCGCAATCGATATGTGCTGACATGACTTCTGCACACGATACGATACACATGTATATGCACACACACACACACGCACACTGCCGCAAACCCAACTCATTTGTCGTGCAGTGGCAAGCTCGCTTCTGGCGGTGCGCTGAATCAGTTTACGAGCGGGATTATGACGAGTGTGATGACGCTTGGTCTCCTGGACACACTCGTCGACTCCCTCCGCACTGTCTACGGCGCCCGCCTCGGCGCACTGGTCGCAGCGCTCCACAAGGACCTCCCGGAGGCAGAATTCTCGGCACCCCTCGGCGGTTACTTTCTGTGGGTGCGTCTCCCCGAGGGCATCGACACTGAGAAGCTTCTGTCGCACTGCCGCGATGCCCACGCGGTCGCTTTCCAGCCCGGGAACCGCTTCTCCGTCACGAAATCGTTTGGAAATTACCTTCGCCTCAGCTTTGCCCACTACAGTGCCGAGCAGCTCACCGAGGGCATTGCGCGTCTGAGCAAGGGGTACAGGTCCCTTCCCCAGTGAGAGACCGATTGTGTTCACATTCTCTCGCGTTTGCATTTGTGTGTCTCCACATTCCGCCTTGGTAAACGTGCGTTGAAACCGAAAGGTAGCACTGCCACTGACGCTGCACTACATTTGCGATTAGTCCAGTGTGTATTCGCCCCCAAAAGAGTCTCACTTTTGAAAATCTTTAATGCAGTGCTTTGTGCAATTTTCGCCCGCTTTGTAGAATAGTTCCACACAAGGGGACGAACATATACAGACACTGACAATCCACAAAAAACCAAACATTTCAAAACACAGACGATGTGGTCTTCACGGCAAAGTGCATGCAACCCAACAGCTCACACACACAACGCACACAGATCCACAACGCCGCATGTAGTGTGTCGCATCACAGCTTTGCAGCCTTGCGGTACTTTGCCAACTCCGAGAGGCCAACTGTCTGCACGTGCACCTCGTCGGGACCGTCCGCCAGCCGCAGCACGCGCGCCCACGTCCACAGCTGTGCGAGGGGAGTGTCGCCGCTGAGGCCGACTCCGCCGTGCGCCTGCATGGCACGGTCAATCACACGCGACGCCATGGCAGGGGCAGCCACCTTAATCATCGCAATCTCCGCCCTCGCCGCCTTGTTGCCGACAGTGTCCATCAGCTCCGCCGCGCGCAGAGTGAGAAGGCGCGCCTGTTCGATGTCCAGACGCGACGCCGCAATGTCCGCAATGATGGTACCTTGCTCGGCGAGTGGCTTGCCAAACGCAGTGCGGTTGAGCACGCGGTGGCACATGAGCTCCAGGGCGCGTTCGGCATGGCCAATCAGCCGCATGCAGTGGTGGATTCGCCCCGGTCCAAGACGGCCCTGCGCAATCTCAAATCTGCAGTCGCGCGAGATGAAGGGATGTCAGTTGGTGTCATGGGGCGCTGTGCACATGGACTCCACAGTGGCAAGAGAGACAAAGACAAGCAAACACCACACGGTACAACACATATGCAGTATTTACTCAAGAGTCCCAGAGAGCCAGTGCAAAAACACACAAACTCGGATATCTGGGGATTCATAATTCAACGGCTGCAATTGAGCAGCAGCACCACCCACCCGCGACCCAGACCGAGGAGGACATTTTCGGCGGGAACGCGCACGTTTTCAAACGTCATTTCCGCATGGCCGTGGGGGGCGTCATCAAATCCCATGACGGTCATTGGACGCCTGACGGTGACTCCGGGAGCGTCCATGGGCACCAGGACCATCGAGTGCTGCAGATGCTTGGGTGCATGCGGATCGGAGCGGCCGAGAACAATCGCTAGCTTGCACCGGGGATCCATTGCGCCTGTGCGTGTGCGGCCGTGCACGTCGCGAGGCGCGTGTCATGTGGCAGTGTGAGCATATATGTGATGGAGAAGACATGTCCCAACAACACAAAACACCCTCCTCATGCAAGCAGCAACCCCTCACCCGAGATCCAGTGCTTGTGGCCGTTGATGACAATTTCGTCTCCGACGCGTTCAATCCGGGTGGAGATGTTTGTTGCGTCAGAGGATGCGACGGCGGGCTCCGTCATCGCAAAGCACGACCGCGTGGTGCCCTCCAACAGCGGCATGAGCCACTTTGCCTTCTGCTGCTCCGTGCCGTAACGGACGATGATCTGCGTTTTGTTTGTTTTGTATGGTTTCGACCAGGAAAAATGGTATCGGGAGCAGAATCAGGATTTTTGTTGCCGTTGAAAAATACACACAATACAACACAAAAGGCACACACAAAATACCATCCACTGGGGATATTCTTATCATCGCAAACGCCAACGCCAACCAAACAACAAAAAAAACTCACCTCCATGTTGCCAGTGTCGGGGGCGCTGCAGTTGAAGAGCTCGGAGGAGAAGAGGACGCGGCCCATGACCTCGCACAGGTGCGCATACTCCCAGTTGGTCAGCCCCGCACCGTACTTGCCACCGTCCGTCTCGACGGGCATGAACAGGTTCCAGAGCCCAGCCTCCTTCGCCTTCTGCTTTAGGTTCTCGACAAGTGGATGGATTGTCCAGCGCGCATCCGTCTGTGCGTGCGCAGCCATCGCCCTCTCGGCCTTGTACACATGCGCATCCATGAACTCGAGAAGCTTCACGCGAAGCTCCTCGGCGCGTCCCGTAAGCTTGCGGGAGGGTGCCACGTGAGCCTCGGCGTGGCGTGCGCGCGTTGACACCGGGCCCGATGCCCCCGACTTGCCAGCGTCGGTGTCGACGAGTGACGAGGGCGTTCCATTGATTCCGGCGATGCGGACGGCAATCGTGGCCATCTCCTTGGCCATGGCCCCGACGGCCTGTGCATTGGAGGCGCTGGCCTGGCCCTTGAGTGCGCGCTGATACACACCCTGGAGAATGGCCGCCACGCGAAAGAAGGAAAATCCCATGTAGAAGTTCCATCCCTGAACGGGAGGGCGCTTGACACGGCGGCAGTATTCGGCAACGTATTCGGGTTCGCTGGGGATGCCCAGGGCGCTCGTATCCTTCCCGGCAAAGCCGCGCAGGCCTGGGAATTGGGGGCTGAGGTGGTACGGGAGGCAGTTGTACGATACGTCAGAGATGGGATCGCCCAGCGTCGACAGTTCCCAGTCGAGGACGGCAAGAACGCGCGGCTCGGTCGGATGGAAGATGATGTTGTCAAGCCTGTGTTTTGCGCGGGGACAAGGCATTCAGAGTGTGAATGTGAGAGTGTGAGTTTGAGTATGTGGAGGGCGGAGAGGGGGTACTTTGGTGGTTGGTTGACAGACTACACATACACATTGCAGACATCACGTGGGGTTGAGCGTCACACACAAAGTGCGCTGCACAAGCCACATGAACACGAAATGCAAACAGTGGCAGGGCACGCACCTGAAGTCGCCGTGGACGATGCCAGTGGGGCCCTCGGGAGGAATGTTCTTGGGGAGCCACTCCATAATCTGCTCCATGGCCGGAATCTCCTCCGTCTGAGACGCGCGGTATTGTTGCGACCAACGCTGCGTTACCATTCATTAAGCAAGGGAAAGAGGGGGAAGAGGGAGATGCAAAGTAACAGAGAGATACATTTGAATCGCAGGCATCAGAAGGAACGATCCAATTCCCGCAGTTCATTGGTAATCCATAAGTAAAGGTTACTGAATAAAGGTGCCCCACGATATCGCAGTCACCGTCGGACGGACGCCCGTACCGCACCCCAGCCCCACCCACCTGCACCTGGCGGACTGCGTAGTTTTCGCGGCGTCCGTAGTCGGTGAGGCCGATCTTGTCGGGGTCGATCGAGTGAAGGCTCGCAAGCACACCGCACATTGCGGTGTAAATTTCCGAGCGTTCCTTTGGAGACATTCCGGGGATGGACGGGTCCTTGAAGAGACGGCCGCGAACATAATCCATGACCTGCGCGGGCATGCATTCGCACAGATATTGAATGTACAATGATGACGAAGAAGTCAGGATGCATCACTTGACCAACAAAATGCACACTTGCACGAAGCGCACACACACACACATCAACTGCTGCATTAAGACCCACGTAAAAGGGCGTTCCAATGACAGACGAGTCCTCGCAAAGGGTGTGCATGCGCGGCACGGGGAAGCCGGCCTGTGCGAGCGCAGCCATCACCCGGTACTCGCGCTCAATTGCGTGCGCAGAAGGAAGAAGATACCCCGGCGGCTTCTTGCGGAGGACAAATTCACGGCCGTTGGGCGCGCGGATGTGGAACGTCGGGTTGCT
Source organism: Pigoraptor chileana (assembly GCA_943704495.1). NCBI lineage: Eukaryota > Filasterea > Ministeriida > Capsasporidae > Pigoraptor > Pigoraptor chileana. Next base: position 19,349 of record CALSCR010002588.1, read on the forward strand.
CTGACCATGTGCAAACTGCCGCACAGACAGCGAGCCTTGCCCGAGATTGATCGTACGGGCGAGATGGCTGCGCAGGGCTTCGGCGTCAAAGTTGTGTCCCTGGCGCACAAGCGTGGTGCCCTTCACGTATCCCTTGAGCGAGAAGCCCATCAAACGCTCGAGGTTTTCAACCGCAACCGACGGATCCTCCACCTTGATTGCGAGCATGCCGAGGCTTGCCGCAGACTTGCAGTTCGTCCCAATGTCGTCGAGGTAGATGGCCTCCATTGGACGGATGCCAAGGCGATCACACGCCCGCTGGAAGATGCGGGGATCGGGCTTCCGCAACCCTTCAACACACGACTCGATGACCTTGTCGAAAATGTCCACAAGGCGAATCGACTCGCCAGAATCGGTGCTCCTCACTCCGCCAAACATGATGAGGCCTGCGGTATCCTGCGGGGTGACCTTCCAGTTGTTGGTCAGCGCAGCCGTCTTGATGCCCTCGGCGCGGATGCACTGGATGGCGTCAAGCATTTGCGGCGACGGCTCCAGGGCTGCGTGAATTCCAGCAAACAGCTTGCGGGCGTCGATCTTGATGCCACCGACAGAGTGGCATTCCTTTTCGAATATTGCCAGAAACTCTTCGAGTGACATCTCACCGCGCTCCAAGCGTGAAAATGCGCCAGTTTCGCCGCCGGCACGGATAACACGGTTGATGGCCCCCGCTTCGATTCCCGCTTCCTTCTCATAAGCGGCGATTGCGCCAAACGGAGATCCCACAACAACGCCGCCCAGATCTGAGGGAGAAAAAGAAGATCAAAAGTTAGACAAACAGAACAAAATACCACACAGAGTTATTAACGAAAAAAGGGAGGGGCAGTGGCTCCCGCTGCCAACACACGGTCAAATGACTCACAGGTAGGAAGGATTCGCACTCACCAAAGATAACGGCCTTGTACGGGGAGCTCTCCGCACTGAACGAGCGTTTCGGTGACATGGTAGGCGAATTCGACGGACGGGTACTGCGAGTGTCGGCAACGCAGATGCGGACTGCGGATGAAGTTGCAGATGCACAGGCCACTGGTGCAATCGCGGCGCGAGTGATATGGTTGATACTTGCGCGCAGAGTCCTTGCGCTGCCCCAACAGATCGACGCAGACATGGCTCGCACTCGAGCAAGCACGCCGCACTGTTCTGCGGTCACACAAAAAGTATGTGACTATGTAGCGCGCTGAAAAAAAAGCAGATCAATGCGTGTATGCGAAGGGAAAAAGATAATGAAGCAGCAGATCGTCTCCCCAGCGGAAAAACTCAGCCGTTGGTGTCAGTGTTTTGGGACACTTCCGTCAGTCTCACACTCTTCCGAATGCGCAAAACATCCGGGGGAGTGGCAGTGAAACAGCCGCCACATCATCCGGGGTGGCAAAATAAGGTTAACCGAGCTCTCGCATGAATTAATTCAATTTTGTGACGTGTGTGTGACGACACATTGAATCAGCTGTTGTTTCTCTCTCTCAGTCTGCATCACCAATAATCCATCCGCGGCCGTTGTTTGACATCCACTTTTGTGCGCCATCTGTGTGTGTGTGCGTGTGTGCATCCACATCCATCCATCTATCCTTCACACACTTGCATCCACACATACCGTACATTGAAAATTATATTTCGTTCCTTTGGGCAATGTCGCATTAGTCCTCTTAAAAAGTTACTTTATTGTGTTTTGGTGCTGTGTCCATTCGGCAACGAAGTGACTGAATTTGCTCGCTTTATCCAGGACTTTGAACGAATCCGAAAATGAAGCTCGTTAGGTGCGACTTCGACAACGTCTCTTACTTTAGTTTACTTGTTCTGTGAGGACGGTTGCATTTTTGCGGTTGTGGCTCAACTCATCTTCGATCGATTGCATCCTGATCCACGATCATTGTGTAAATTTCCACAGGTTTCTCATGAAGCTTAGCAGCGAGACTGTGACAATAGAGCTCAAGAATGGAACTGTCGTGCACGGTACCATTATTGGTGGGTCATTGGTTTTTGTCGCGGAATTGCACACTGGTGCGTCCAGTACTGTAGTCTCATATACTCCTCTGTGTGTGTGTGTGTGTGTGTGATTGCAGGTGTCGACCACAGCATGAACACACATTTGAAGTCCGTAAAGATGACTGTGCGAAACAAGGACCCCGTGACTCTGGAGTCTCTGAGCATCCGAGGGAACAACATTCGGTACTTCATCCTCCCAGACAGCCTGCCCGTTGACACGCTTCTCATTGATGACACACCAAAGATCAAGGCAAAGAAGAAGGAAGGTCAGTAATCTGTCTGCGTTGCTCCAAAGATAGATAAACGCAGTCGTGTGTCTGTAAAGAACTCTTTTTTGTTTTTGTTGTGGTACATTATCACTGAATTCAAGATGCACAAATCGCAGTTGCTATGGGACGAGGACGCGGACGTGGGGGTGTTCGGGGTCGTGGACGAGGCGGCCCACGTGGTGGTGGTGGTGCCGGTGCCCCCCGCGGACGTGGTGGTCCCCGCTAAGGCGTGCGTGAATCATGCGCGCGTGTGTATGTGTATGTGTGTATGTAGAGCGGGTGTGTCGGACGTGCCTCCACTGGTCGGTCTGTTCTGTCTCAGGGTTGGTCATCTGCTAGTGTGGCTGCCTGCGCCTCCTCTTTTGCTGCTTATTGTCTGTTTCGTTTTGTGCGGGCTGCGTGAAATGCGTGCGTTTTTTTTTCCTTTCCTCTTTTTCTCACCTTTGTTTTGTTTTGTGGAGTCGAAATGGGCACATCGCCTCCTGACACACGGACTCGAATACGTTCTTCTCGTTTTGTTGCGCAAAGTGCTGTCACACTGATATGATCCCACTGATCTCGCCGGGTTCTCTGGCCTAGTTTGTTGTTCTGTTGGACTGTTTCTACTCGTGCCCATTTTTGTATTCTCATCTGCGCGTTTTGGGCTGTTAATTCAGCGGCAAGACGTTGTCACGTGCCGTTTACCAGTGGGAATATTGACGCGTTGAGCCATACTTTGCGGTGCCATACGCGTAATTTCGTGATTGCCCTTTATACAATTTGTCCGCTGGTCGCTTCAAGCGGGTGCGCGGTTGCCGATTAATGCGTGCCGGTGGATGTGTGTGTGTGTGAGTATTGCATAGTGGTGGTGGGTCTGATGTGAGGACGATGATGTGGCGGTGGCAGTGACGGCGGTAACGCGGATTTGACGGTGGTGGCGGCGGATGGAGACTGCCCAGACGTCGTTCAGTGAGAAATCGGCCATGCGGTAGTCGCTTGTGGAGTTACGGGAAGCGTTTGGGCGTCGCACTGCTCGACCTCGCTGAGTGTGTCCGTGCGGTCGCGGATGCTTATGGCGGTGGAACAATGTTGTTGAACGTTGGGTGCAAAAAGTAGCGCAGTTGCTGGCAGTCGCTGGTGAGCTCATTGGACATGACGTACTGAGAGCGGTGAAGGGAAGAGCGCGAACGCAACACAAAGTGCGTGTGTGACATTGCCATTAGTCACCAATGGGGCAAAGTAACAACCAACAATAGCCGAACCAAAATAGGAACACGTGAGGCACATTGCCGCCATGATGGCACCGACACCCACACAATACCGACGACCACAGTGCCCTCACACCCCACAAAACCGCACATCACTGGAACATAGTTTCACCTGCATGAATTTGTCGAGATCAGGAACCCGTTGTGAGGCGACGTCTTTGACTTGGCCTGTGCGCGTGTGTGTTGTGTGGTTGCGTTGTCAAGCGAGAGCACAAAAATAAATCAGGGCATGTAAGTCGCAGAAACAAAATACAAAGGCCTAAAACCCAATTTCACAGCTCACTCAAACACCGTACAATATTTTCGCATATGTGAATCAAGGTCCTCCACACAACATTCGACAACCCACTTCGACCAAAGAATTTACGCGGTGGAAGGGCGTCGTCAAGACTGCCAGACTCCGTCGGATAAATCTCCTTGAGCCGCCCCACAAAGTCGAAAAACTCCCGGTAACGTCGCCACACTATGACCGTGCTGCCGTCGCCATGAGAAACTTCAAGACCATATGCCTGGAGGGAGAGAAAAATGTATCGTGTGTTTAGCCATTCGAAACAAAGGGCGCATTTGTGCAACCCATCAACAAAGTAACCGACGCCGGTCAAGTGAGTGACAAGACGTAATGTGGTGTGAACTTACGTAAAATTTCTCGCCGGGGTCACGGATCTTTTTGCAGTCGACAACGTGAATGGCGAGAATCGCAGCAGGATCATTCCTGGAGAGACAGGAACAGCATGCATTGCCACCGAAAGACGGCGATAATGAGTAACATGCGACAACAGCAGCCCAACATTCCACAAACTATGCACACACACACACACACACACACACACATACACGCACGCACTGCAGATGTAGGGTCTAAGTCGCTTCCATGGATATGACCTCTTCAACCGATACTCAACAGAATATCGCAGGACACATGCCACACACACATATTTCGCACCTCTTTGCGGCCTTTGCAGCACCCGCCTCCCTTTCTTGCAGATCTTTTGGCGTCGCACGGAAGAAGTCTGCTACTGTGGAAGAGGTGAGCACCTCCTCTGGCAAGTTGGCCATCAGCCGAAAGTATTCATCCAGATCAGCAACAGCCTTCTCCATGCTACCAAATACGCCGACGTTGACGACCGGAAAGGCCGGCGGCTCTCCTGCATTCATCTTTGCGAGAAGTTTGCTAACTTTGCCGTGGAATTCACGCGTTTCTGCGAGCCGTCGGTAAACATTCTGGCCCGCAATTTCAATAATATATAGCTGAATGCCCGGCAAGTGGAGTAGAAAGGGGTGTTCATTAGTTTTGGCAAGTTAGACCCCAGTGATGCATCCTGACGACGATTACTGAGATACCGTTGCAACGGCATACGCATATCTTGCTGACAACAACATCTGAGCAAGTCCCTATGGTTTGAAAGACAATAATAACATACCACAATTTTCTCCTTGGTGTATGCGTCCGTTTTCACCTCGTAGCCCCTCACATGTGGATAATCAATGCTGGAGACAAAAGTAGGCGAACCAACGTTCTCGTGAGTGAGCGGCAACACAAGTAATAAGGAAATCACACTCGTAATAAAATTATCTGGCATTCGCTGTGATATCCAAGACACTCACTCATCTGACGCATGAGAGCGCTGCGATGAGGATGCGTTGTCCAGGGCCGCTTTTGGCTGCTCAGCGACCTGCCGGGCGCGAGGCGGCGGAAGGGTAATCTTTCCAGGTGTTGTTGCCTCGGAGGACGCGGCGTATGAAGAGGAACTCGGAGCAACAGCGGTTGAATCAACAGCTGGCTGTGCAGGCAACTTTGGGCGTGGTGGTGCCGATGCATGCTGTGAATTGACGGGGTTTTCGGGGAGTGAGGGTCTGGCGGGTGCCGGTGGCCTAGTTGCAGTCGGATGCGGGGATGATGCTGGTGATGATTCACGATCCACAGTGGAAGGAGGTGCAGGGCGAGACGTCATAGGCGACTGCGGCAGTCGAGAAGGCCTTGCGGGGGCCGCCATTGGCGGAGATGATGGAGACGAGTGCACGGGAGCAGTCGCATTTGTTGCGGGTGGCGGAGGCCGCTGAAGGCCAGAGGCCCCTGGTGTCAACTGTGGCGAAGAGGCGAATGAGGCGCGTGTAGAGGACGGAGAGGAAGATGCTACTGTGGACGCCCGCGAGGATGGCGACGAGGGCGCGGGTGGTCGCATCTGAGACGGGGACCCTGTTGTTGCCGCCTGCTGCGGAGGCCACACACGCGTCCCCATTGTGTGCTAACTTTATATGCTCCAAATACTTGTGTGAAGAGGGATAAACAGAATTTCGGGTGCACAGGTGTGGATGTTCGTGACTATGTACATGATTAGCGCTAAAAGTGTGGGGAAAGTGTGGCTGTTTTGGTTTGCTTCTCAGCAAAACAGACCTTGCCACTTGTTTAGCTGTCAGTCTGTGAGTGCGAGTAGTAGTGCGAGGACTCCTTTGTGTTACGGAATTGAGAAAGAGGGTAAAAAAGTGAGAAAATCAACACCTTTCCACATTAATAGTCCCCTCCAAATTGACCCACTACTTTAGTCACTGATAGGAATCTGACGTCGCAGTGACGTAATTTACGGTGTCAGGACATTGCACTTACGTTCCTAATAAGGATATTCAATGGCAACCTGTGGCTTTTTTAGGAACCATGTTTGTGTGACATGACACGACTTGTTTTTACCGGCGTATGTCAAAGAGCCGAATGGTTCGTCACGAAGACAACTATTACCGAACTCTTTAAAGCCAGCATCTTCAACGCAATCAGTTCGACGGATTTGTCTGAATGCAATTTGTTTCACAATGAAAACTCGACAGTCTGTGCGCAACCGCCAGAAGTGCAAGGCGTCTGTCGCCACCGCTGCATCTCTTCTTCGATCTGCCAGAGATTCGACGGCTGCCAAGTACTCCACACCCAAGCACACTCCGAAGGCGTCCGCTGCAAAGGCCACTGGTGCAGGTCGCAAGCGCAAAGCACCTGTTGTTGCCCCGGAAAGCGATGGCGAAAGTGATCAGAATGGAGAGGACGACGAGGAGATCGGAGAGCCCAAGCCACCGGTTGTTGTCGCGTCCAAAGCGGCACGCAAGAGGCGCACACCACAAGTGCAGGCGGATGTGATCCTTGAAGGGCCGAATGGGGATGGGCCGTCGACTGCCTCCGATGTGCAGCCAAAGCGCGCGCCGACAAGGAAGAGAAACGCCGAGGCTGCGGAACTCCCTTCGTCTGCCCCTCCCCCGCATGCGGCATCTTCTTCTGGTGCGGCAAAGAAGCGCAAGAGAGACACTGCTTCTGGTGCTGTGCATCCCGCACACGCTATCAGCCCGCCGACCAATGCGCAGTTGGCTGCGGGCATCGCACCGCAGGCCCTTGTGCCGGCGGATGGAGGTGTGCATTACAGGCGACCGACGATCGACGTGGCGCCCCTCGGAGGAGACGGCCGCGCCATTGACTCGATCTCAGTAACCCGTTTGCAATCGCAAAAAGATGCGCCTCTTGTAGGAAAGAAGCGTCGCGAGGAAGAGATACGGGCAAAGAAGGCCGCCGAAATGGTTGCCAAGGCGGTGCCCTCAATGCCGTCGCGTTTGCACTTTGACCCTGATGACCAACGCGCCTGCTGTACAGGGTGCGCATCACTCGCAATATTCGACGCCATCCGCACTTCAAACCTCCAGGTGATCGAGTCGCTGGTCGCGGATAAGAAGGGGGTTTCTACCGTGAATCCTCGTCTGGCGCCGGACGCATTTGTTTATGCGCTGACAATGGCGATCCGGGGAGGCGATCTCCCCGTGGTGCGCGCACTGACAGCAACAGGCATCGATCAAGGGCGCTCACCTGTCCCGCAAAACTCGATTGCGCGGGAGAATGACACGGGCGCCGTTGGCATGAACACGTACTCGCACCGCGTGCGGAAGGTCAACGTTGCGCGCGGTGGTAAGGAAGGGAACACGGCACTGATTGACACGAGCCGCGGCGATCCGTGGGAGCCACCCGCGGATGTGACGCAGCAGGCCTTCCGCAGGGCTGTCCAGACACTCCCGGACACGGACGCCGCGCTTCAGTGTGTGGAATACCTCCTGCTGGCATCGCACACCAATTTCAAGAGGTACGTCGAGTATTACGGCGTATACGATGCCTGCGAGTCGGGAAACAAGAGGGTGAGTGGGTGCCCAGTACTTGCGTTGGTCGTCACATCCAACAAGCAACAATGCACCGTTCTCTCTGTGCATTGTCTGTGTGACAACATAACATTTTGGAGTCCATGTGCAATTGCCTCCAGCACTGACTTGAATTCGACAAGACCAATCAACTGCGGTTATTAATGATAGTAATGAACGGCGTGGATGATTGCGTGATTTGCATTAATGCAGCTTTTGTCGCATCTTGTGCGCGCGATTGGCGGTGGCGGTCCCGAGGGACCCCTTATGAACAGCAGCAGTGGCTTTAACCGTCTGCACGTGGAGGTGCTGTCCGACTCACCGCTCTCGCCGTACAAGCGCATATCAGTGCCGAAGAAGGCGACGTCTAACAACGCCATCACGCCCGTCCATTTTGCAGCAATCAATCCAAATGTGCGTTGGTCACTTGGAATGCTTTTGTGTATTTTTGTGCGCAGTTTTGCATTGGCCTTAAGTGGAACTGTCATGCGCTTATAACAGTGGTTTGCGATTGATCGTGTAGAAGGCGCATTACCACTCCATTTGCTCCGCCTGCCTGAGTAACCTCAATGTCATATGTTCATTATCGTTTGCACACAAAACCCAAACAAACAGCCATCGTACATCCGCGAGCTCTTTGCAACACTGAATTCAAACGACGGAGACACGCTCACCGACCGTCGTGGACGGCGGGCGGTGCACTTTGCCGCCGCATGCGATGGAGTGGGACCCCTCGAGTACCTCCTTTCCCGCAACAACGACCTTGGCAAGGCCGACCAGGCGGGCATCCTGCCGATACACCTGTGTGCCAAGTGAGATTGATATGTCATGCATTATGTAGCGGTGCTTCACGGAACACTGTTTTGGCTGATCATAAGTGGGGCATATTGGGACCCGTTGTAAGGATTGATCGAGGCGAACATACTTAATTTGTTTGGTCTTTGCACATCTCGGCGTGTTCTTCTTTGCATGAACAGGCACGGCAAGGTACATAACATTGCCGTTTTTGCGCGTTTTTACGGCGGTTCTTTGGCGGCGATCAACGATAGGGGCGGGAAAAATGCGTGCCACTACGCCGCTCACTACGGCCACGCAGCAACACTGGCCGAGCTCGTCAAATACGGCTCTCCCTTTGACTCTGCCGAGAAGGACAAGAAGATCACTCCTCTGATGGAAGCGTCGCGAATGGGGAACGTGGCGTGCGTGGCCGTGCTTCTTGCTGCGGGGGCGAACATCAACGGCAGGGACAAGGCACAGAGGACGGCGTTGCACTGGGCCGCAAAAAACGGTCACAGTGACATTGTCGTGCGTCTGCTCCGACAGGGCTCGGATCCCGATGGCGGCGACTCTTCCGGCAACGGCCCCCTCCACTACGCCGCCGCATTTGGCCACCTCGCAACGGTTGAACTTCTTGTTTCGTATGGTGGGGCATCTCCGGCGTCTCTCAGCGCGTGGAAGACATCGCCACTGTCGATTGCATTCATCAAGGGCCACATGCGCGTTGTGGATTATCTGCTGCGACAGCCGGGAAGCAGACTGGATCTGCGGGACACGGAGGGACGCTCGTTGTTGCACCATGCGCTTCTTGCGAGTGGAACGGCCGGTGCGGACGCCACCAATGGCGGCGACGGCAATGACGGCAACGAAACGACCATCCGGCAGGTTGAGTTTTTGCTCACCCGCGGTGCATCACCCGCAATCGCTGACTCTGTGCAGGATACGCCGCTGCACGTGCTTGCGTGGTGTGCGTCGGACAAAGCGGCAAAAGCGACGACTGTTGCTGTTGGTGGTGGTGGTGGCAGTGGCAGCAGTGATGCAGCGGAGACCGTCGCAGATGAGCCCGTGGTGCACTGGACACTGAGGGCTGCTAAGATGCTCGTGGACGCCGGCGCTACCCTGGATGCATGCAACAGCGAGGGGAAGACGCCGCTGATGATTGCCATTGAGAGCGGAAGTCACCGGCTTGCCGAGTGGTTCTTGCGCCGTGGGGCTTCCATCCGGGGCCGGCAGAGCGGTGGTGTGAACGCGCTTCACTCGATCGTCCACGCCGCCGCCACCCACGATGTCGGTCCACTGTGGGCTGCCGCATCGTCACGTGATGCCGCAGAGTTGGAAGCATGTGCGGCGGCCGTTGATAAGAACGGATTCACGCCCCTCCTCCTTGCACTGCTTACAGCGAATCCCGCTAAGACTGCACCCGATGCCAAGGCCGACGTTGGGGGCGTGAAAGCCGGCGTCGTGGCGAGCACACTGATGGATGTGGAAAAGCTCCGCGTTTTCACGACAGAGTACATTGACAAGTGCAAGCCCAACCTCAACTGCGCAGTTATTGCTTTGTCCGAATCGAATGAGAAGGCCGAGCCTGTTCCTGTAGGTGCTGCGCCTGCCGTTGTGGGCGGGGATTCCGGCGGCGCCGCATCCAAGGAAGTCGAAGACGAGGGAAAGGGCAAAGGGGCAATGGACACCGAAGGCGACGGAGACCATCACGAGGACGAAAGCGATGGGGAGAATGCTGGCAACAAGGATGCGAGCGAAAAGGCGGCATTCACGACAGGCGAGGAAGATGCAGATAAGAGTGGCGAGGAAGATGCAAATAAGAGTGGCGAGGAAGCGGACGACAATGGTGAGCGAGCAGCTGATGTCGTGATGAAGGACGCTGACCCGGCGGCGGGAACTTCGGCGTCCGCAGGCGGGGCTGGTGTGGTCATCTCGTCCGTGGCGGCCGCTGCAACGGGTGCTGTCGGCGACGCGGCGAAGCCTCCTCCCGAGCACGTAGGAAGGACCGCACTCCATTTTGCAGCATACCGTGCCACATGCGCCGCCATAGTGGCTGTTCTTTGCGCAAGGGGAGCCGATGCAAACCGCCGGGATGCACGTGGTCTCACACCGATTGCACAGGCCGTGTTCTCTGGCTCCCACGAGAATGTCAAGGCGCTGTTGGATGGCGGAGCAGATCCAAACGGTTGCGTGTGCGGGAATGCACGCCGCACGCCGCTGATGGTGGCGGCATCGAAAGGGACGACACGTGCTGTGCGCATTTTGCTTGAGGCGGGGGCGGATGCGAGCGCAGTGGATGAGAACGGGCAGACGGCGCTCATTCTCGCGGTGCTGCAGGGACTCAAGGACAACCGGCAGGGCTTTGCAGTTGAGCGTGCCATTGTTGCGTATGGCGGAGACGTCAACACGAAAGACAAGTCGGGATGTGCGGTGTTGCACTACGCCTTCCGCCCATCGGAGTTTGAAAAGACGTCCTCCGTGGCGATGGCCTCAAGGGGATTTCACGGGTCGTTCAAAGCGCGCGATGCAAACGCACCAAATGCGGATCCGATTGAGACGATCATTGACCTGTGCTCGCTTGACGGAATGGATGTGAATGCGCGCGACTGGCGTGGGCGGACGGCCCTCCACTATGCGGCCGAGTGCGGTGCGGTGATTTCGACCATGTACCTGTTGCAGCACGGGGCGGATATTAATGCGACGGACGCACTCGGCAACGGACCGTTGCAACTGGCGCTTGCAAACGGACACACGAGCTACGCCGCGGTGCTCATCAACAAGGGTGCCGATATCCGCCCTCACGTCACCGTGACCGTGGAGGGTGCGGGGGACAACAGTGGCGGGCAGGCGCCGAAGTCGCTCTCCACATTCGAGTTTGTCATCACAAAGGAAATGATGGGCATATGCTATCTGCTCATGGATCTGGGAATCGACCTGCTGCACGCCACTCGCGACGCCCTGTCGTGCGCAAAGTTTCAGGTTGTTGTTGCCGTGCTCGACAAGAAGCCACCCGCCGCAGCACGTGCGGTCGACGCAAACGGCCGCGGCATGTTCCACATACTCGCCTCGTGCAACTTTTTGGGGCGCTCTAGTAACAATAGTCCGGACGTCTCACGCGATTTTTCTGAAATGTACGCGCCCCAAATCTGTGCGGCACTTGAAGAGCGCGAGGTCGATGTGTTTGCTAAGGACAATCGCGGGCGCACTGCACTCCATGCGGCAGCCGCGAGTGGATACACTGAGCTGTGCGAGTATTTCATTCGCCGCGGTCTAACCTTAACGGACGAGGACGAGAAGGGGCGGAGTGTCCTCGCACACGCGCTCGCCTCAAAGCGAGACACACACGGCACAGTGCGCGCCCTCATCGCCCGCGGCGCGGATGTCAACGCACTCGGCAGGGGCTCTGCCCCGTCGCTTCTCCTTGCGGTGCGAAAGAACGATCTGCCGACTGTCAGGACGCTTGTGGACGCCGGGGCGAATCCCAACCTCAAGAGCCCGCTCGACGGACGCACAGCCCTCCTTGAAGCCGCCTCGCTCGATCGCCTGGACGCCGCCAAGCTCCTTATCGACATGTCCCAGCAGGGTGCAGCCGCGTTGGCTCTCCAGTTTGGCGCAGTCGACAATTGCGGGCGGACTGCGTTGCACTGGGCGGTGAAGGGACATGACGCTCACGTGACGCACGAGGACACCGACTTGCTTCGGACGCTCGCCAGCGCCCGCGTTCCCATTGATGCGCGCGACATGGACGGGAACTCCGCGGCGGACTATGCAAAACTGCAGGCGAGCGGGAAAATGCTCACGTGCTTGCGAGAACTCGGCGCGACGGGTGCCGATGCCGTACCGTCCGCCGACATTCTGGGCCGCATTAGCGCAGCAAGTGACGCACTGTTTGCGTCAGCGCCTGCACTCGGTCACGTGGACGTTGTCGCCGATAGCCGCGCGGAGAAGAGTCGCCAGGAAGCGGAGAGGGTCGAGGCATACCGACGCGCGCTGTCAACGGCAAGTGGGGAGGTGAATCCTGTGGACCCTTTGTCCGGACTGCGGCTGACTGGGAAAGTCGTCGTCGGAGGTGATGGCGCGCCCCTCGATGCGACCTTGCACAAGGTGGATGTGCGGATGGGTTACCACGGACAGAACGACTTTTACCGCATGCAGGTGATCCACGTGACCACCCAGGACCTCTTCATTCTGTGGACGCGGTGGGGCCGCGTGGGTGAGACGGGCATGCACCAGCGCACCCCATTTGGAACTGCCCAAGAGGCCGAAATCGAATTTGGAAAGGTATTTCGCTCTAAAACAGGCAATACGTGGCAGTCTCGCGACACCAGTGATCCCAAAGATGGAAAGTACGCGCGCGTTGCTACGTCGGATATGACCGACGCTGGCGCCCAAGCAGCCAAAAATGATGGACCGCTGAACAAATTTCCCAAAAAAGCAATTGCTCTCCCGACGTCGCTTGATGCGCGGGTCGTCAAACTGTTGCGCATTGTGAGCAATCGCAAGGCCATTGTGAACGCGACGCACAACGAGCGCGCGTTTGTGCTGGGAAAAGTGACGGACGAGAACATCACCGATGCCTTTGGTGTTCTGAAAGAGATCTCCGTCGTGGTCGACCAGTGCGCCGCCGCCGACGCCGCGCTGGACCTTGCGAGCATTACTGCATGCAGGGAGAAGATGGTGCAGTTGGGCCAGCGCTTCTATTCGATAATCCGCCACAATGCGTGGGAGTTGGGCTCGGCATGGACTCGAGCACGTGTTGCAGAGAAGGCGGCGATGCTCATTCGCATGAGGTGCGCGAGTGTGTGTGTGTGTGTGTGTGGTGTGTGTGTGTGTGTGTGTGTGTGTGTGTGTGTGTGTGTGTTTGACTTGCACCTTTTTGTTGCACACGTGTGTGCGTGTGTCCTATTAATGGTGTATGTCCAAGCTCTGTCACTGTGCACTTTATATCGTGAGTTTAGTCGGCAAGTGTTGGGATTTTATTCCTTGTTCTGTACGTCTGACACAAATCGCCCATATCTCACGTCTCCCGTGCAATTGTGCGCATTCTCCGTGACACACACACACAAACACAAACACAAACACACACACACACACACACATAACACGCACACACACGAACACTCTGCAGTGATCTCCAAGCGGGCATGAAGATACACCTTGGTGCCGAATATCGCTCGTCGGACACCAATCCCTACGAATACTGCTACCGGGCCCTCGGCTGTGACATTGTCCCCCTCAACAGCGGTCCCGAGCGCGATCTCGTGGAGCGGTAAGCCTTCTGCCATGCGCGAGCATTTTTGCTGTGAAAGATCAATCTGCGCATGTGAAGTCGTACAGGAGTGTGCACATCTACTGCCAGAACAACACTTTTGTCGAAAGGCGTGCCAACACAAACCTGACACACACACCAACACGCACATGCTCTCGCCCCGCGCAACCTTCAACAATTCTGTCAACAAAAACACACAAAACAAAACGCGCAGGTACTTTGCGCTATCTGCTGGCGACAGTCCGTCGGTGGAAATAGCGGATGTGTTCGCCGTGCGCCGCAGGGGCGAAGCAGATCGCTTTGCACCGCATGCCACCGAGCCCAATCAGATGCTCTTGTGGCACGGCTCGCCCGTAAGCAACTATCTCGGCCTTCTCTCCGAGGGACTGTGCATCGCACCGCCCAATGTGCCCATCTCCGGCGCCATGTTTGGATCGGTGAGCTGAGGCCGCACACTTTCTGGTCGTAGCTGTAATTGATGTTGCTGTTGCTCTCGTTGTTGTTGTTGTTGTTGTTGTTGTTGCTGCTGCTGCTACTGTCATTTTGCTACTGGCGGTGGTGGCATTCATGTTCATGGGATAACCAATGATGCTCTCTCTTCTTCTTTTTTCCTCCTCTTTTTTCCCTTCTTCTTTTTTTTCCCTTCTACTCTTTCCCTTTCCAACTCTCCCAGGGTATATACTTTGCTGATGCGTTTGCAAAGAGCGCCGGGTACATGCGGATGGGCAACGGTGGCAACCAGGAGACATCCAACCATGGCGTCGCACTTTTATGCCGCGTTGCTCTTGGCGACTACATCGAGGCAGCGTCCGTGGACACGAACATTGCTCCGGTTGCGATGGACCGCCCGTCGACAAAGGGCGTGGGCGACATGCAGCCCCATCCTCGCAACGCCGTCGTTACTGTGGTGGACGGCACGACAGTTCCACTCGGTCCGGTCGTCAAGGTGGACCGAGCTGCGAGCGTGCCGCGGTGGGGAAACTACGCCCTCAACTACAACGAATTTGTGGTTTACGATCAGAATCGCGTCAACATCCGGTATGCTGTCCTCTTTCGCTCCAAAAACTACAAGCCGAAGAAGAAGGCCCAATGAATCGAGTGCTCACTGACGGACGGCAGGCCGCGCAGCCACTGATTTGCTAGCTGACTCAAATAAACAATAGTTGGCTCGGTTTAGTAGTCGCTATGAATGTTTGCAGATCGCAGTCCTATAATGCGAACACTCGGGCAACAAAACAAAGTAAGAGCACGTGTGTGTTGTCGTGGCGCGCAGCCGTCAGGTGATGGGGTGTTTTTGACCCGGAGAAGGCGCACCCACTCGTGTCGTAGTGGATGTGCATTTAAAATCAAAGGCAAGCCTACAGTACATGGCCCGTCTCAGCATTCGCCTACACAAACATCGGAAGTATTGGCGGCGTTGCGAGCAGATTCTTGTCGCACGGGAAGCAAGGAGTGCAGGTTAGAGCAATCGTCCTTCGATCACCGACAAAGATTTGCAAAGACAAATAACCAGTCCGGTTGCAAGTTTTTCAGCTGATTATGCCCCGCTTCGTTTCCGAAAAAGACAATTCAAGTAAGAAATGTATTTGTTTTCGTTCCAGAGTTGAAAATTCCCAAGGGACTAAGCTTAAATATAAACATGTCACCCTTACGATCGTATTCCGCATCGTAAATTTCCTGGCGAAAAATTCACACTCAGAATCGGTTGAACAGTTTTTGAATCAAAACCGACAACAAAAAAATAGGAAAGGCCGTGGTGCACCCGTCGCGATGGCACCTTAACTGCCGGGCAATTCAGCGGTAGACGTCAGACCTATTTAACAACTTTACTGATTGGGGTTTGATCAAGATGCGCCGGCAAGGGACTCAGCTCCCAACAGCAGTGATGCGAGACACAAACAACGAGTAAACGAGTCCGACTGTGTCGGTGGCGACCCTAATTCACGTGAGTGGCTTGTGGCAGTTCGGCGGGATGATTAAGGGAGGGCAAGAACTTGTTGCACGGTCCGAAGCTGACATCCCTGCGCCGGTGGCCACAGCGCCATTCTTACCGCCGGTTGTGCCGGTGTTGTCGGAAGACAAAGCGTTGCTGGTGAAAGCAGCGCTCGCGATCAGTCTCGGCGGGAATGGACAGCCTGCCAGACAGCTCGTCCACTGGTGCAAGGGCGCGCAGAAATTATCCGGATACACTATGGCTTCCTACAAAAAAAGCAGACTCCTCACGCGCCCCACACCCATGCAGATGGCGAAATCCTTGTCGTTTTACGTGGCCGCCTCATTGCCACGTCGGTGCTCCCTGAACATCAGCGTCCACTTTGGCAGCGCGTTGTGGCGAGGCATGTGTCCGCCGGCGAAATCGCATACCATGCGTCCAGCGGGCCATTTCACACGCACACAGGCGACGACGCAGAAGGGCCTACAATCTATGTTGCTGTAGGTTTTGCAGAGTCGGCAGCCAACACCAGCAGTCGATGCCCGGAGACATTACAGGCGTAATGGGCAGCGGATACGGCGGCGGGGTCAGATGTGCGACCGGCAGAGCCTGCGTCAATGCCTTACGTTCGGCGACCCAATGGATACGGCAGTGTTCGAATATACTCAGCCACCGTTGGATATGGCGGGCACACGGAGACAGAGAGAAGCGTCTTCGATTGCCTCGTTGTTATTGTCTCTGGAAATCTCCAACACGAAGGAGTTACGGTTGTTAGTCGCGCACCAACGGGGTATGTTCCACTAGGGCAGCCGGCGAATCTTTATGAAGGCGATGCGCTTTACATTCCAACTGGACAGGCTCGTCTCCTGCGCAATGTGGGCTTGAAGGAGGCGCGCTACGTTGTTATGGAGATTACCAGGGAGCCATGTATGGCTGAATCGGCACAATACAAAAAATAAACTCATTATGCAGAGCTGGCCAAGCAGTAAATGACGGCCCACTGCGGAAGTTCAGCCCGTCTCAATTTCACGATGGCGTCATTTAAAGTTTTCCGAAATTCCAATTATTCCGATCGGAAAGGGTTTTTACACGCAGAGTCAATCCCAAATTATCCTGTCGTTGCCAGGAGCAACACTGGCGATCACCAAGCCGCCGCTGTCACTCTGGAGAGAGAGAGGGATGTGGATGTGAGGATGCATACGAACATTCACACACTTCTGTAAAGCTGTCATAGCTGCCTTATCGCTTAAAAAAACATAAGCGTCGCAACTATTGTTATAGGGAACTTTTTCTAGATTGATACGGATTTATTTACCGATTTTGTCGGTTGCAGGGAATCGCGGACAGCCGAACGTATTTAAACCACCCGACTCAATTGTCGCTGTGGCGTGGTTGATCGCCCAGCTCCTCAGTCCTAACCGTTGAGGGCTGCCCCTCGTGGCGTGACAGGGAGGAAAATGTCGCTTGTTCAGCATGGTCGGCGGGCGGGCGTTGTGTCCAAGAGGGGAAAGAGTGAGTGTGTTTGTGTGCGCACTGCGAAAAATTATGCACTCGGTGTCAAGCTGTGAGTGCAAATGTAGCGTATGCTCATGCGCCTTTGTGCATGACATACATTGAATTATCGCAGAGACATTTGCTCAACCTTATTGCAACGAAATGACGGCGGAAGTTGAGCACATTGCGACATATGTGCTGCATACGGATCCCACACAAGTTGCTGTCCTCGACGAAAACGACATTCGTCGAATTCAGGATGAGCTGAATAACTATAGCGCCGAGACAAAGAAGATGCTCGCCGACAAAGCGGAGGTAAGGATCATCTCACACTTATGCCCTGCACGCACAGAGAAACGCGAGTCACGACTGAGCAGTGAGGTGCAGTTGTTAATGTGCCCGTGTTTTCCTCTGTAAATACCTTGAACCTTGGATACAACAGCGCGAGAGATTGCGTAACATGTCGAAGGAGCGGGCGAAGAACTGGGAGAACACAATTGAAGGGCAGCGCCTGAAGAAGTTGCATGCACGCGAGGAACGCCATGCACGAGAGGAGGTATGTTGTGGCGTCGCTCTGTGTGTGTTTGTGATTCAGCATTTTCAGTGGAAGAAGCGAATGTCTTTTAGTGGGCGACACAGCTGTGACGACAACCACTGTGCACCCCCGCTGTGAAACCGGTTTTGGCGATTGCGTTATTCATTCCTATTTACCGACATGTATTGGCGTCTGTTGTTTGCAGGCTGAGCGCATGAAGCTTGATATTGAGGAGGCGCGGCTTCAATCGGAGAAGCGCAAGGATGCCATTGAGCGTGCCAAACGCCTCCAGTACAGCCAGGTCGATCGCGTGCGGCAGCTCCATTCTGGTCTTGTGCTGAGCGAGGTGTTGGCGGAGCGAGATGCACAGCTCGAACAGCAGCGTCTGCGTGCAGAGAGAGAGAAGCGTCGCACCTTGGAAGAGCGCGCGCAGATTGATGCACTGACGGAGAACGAGCTCTTGAAGGAGGAGACAAATCTCGTACGTCGGCGTGATCGCAACATGACCGTTGCGGACTTCCTCAAGTCGCAGATTAAGGAGCACACAGAGGTGGATCATCAGCACAAGACGCAGGCGCAGCTGGAGGCCGAGAAGGTGCTGCGTGATGTGGAAGAACACAAGGCCGAACAGGCGCGGTTGCTTGCGCAGCGTCGGCAGAAGGCGATCGAGCTTCACGAGGATGGCCTCCGCATGAAACAACTTAAGCTGGTGGGTGTCGGTGTTGCGATTGCGTGGTGCTGGTGCGTAACTAGTTGATGTGCTGCCTGCTGAAATATTATTGTGTAGGGTTGACGGAAGATCCCATGAACCGTGCGTATATTTATGAACTGCTGCTGAGCTGTATTGTTATTTGTTGTTATTGTTGCTCTTGTTGTTGTGTGACCCGAGCGCAGAAGGAAGAAGAGGCATTGGTAAAGGTGGCTGAGGCCGAGGCATTGAAGCTCAAGGAGTACCATGCCGGGAAGGAGAAGCTTGTCAAGATCCGCAAGACACGCGATTCGGAAAGAGACAGGTTGGTTATCAGGATCAATTGCTGTTGCTGCTGCTGCTGCTATTGTTGCTATGTAGCGCCGCGTCATGATGCCGAACAGGCAGTCGCGCATTGCGAACAACCAGACAAATCACGCAACTGGTTAACACGCACACACATACGCACACACACACACACCGCAGGGCCCGCCAAGCATTCAAGCAGCGTATCTTGGACCACCAGATGGCGCTGATGAACACGCGCAAGGCAGAGGAGGACGCCCGCCTTGAATCGAATGCTGCTGCGGCGGAAGTGCGTCGTATGGCACGTGAGCAGGCGGAGGCGGAGAAGAGGCAGCGCGACATTGAGGCCATTTCGGAGCATATGCGGCAGACGGTGCGTGGTGTTGTGTACTTGTTGTTGTTGTTATTATTGTCATTATTATTACTTTTCTTTGTATTGCTGTTGTTTGTTTGTTGCTGCGTCACACTTATTTGCTGTGTCGGGCGTAATCTCATATTGAATTATTATACCTCTGTCGGTGTGTACTGTGCGTTTTGCGTTGGCCTGATTGCCCATCCACAGGTGCGCGAGCACGAGGATGCTCGCCAGCGGCAGATTGAGATGGACAAGGTGACGCTCGCTGAGATGCGCAAGGAGGGCGACGAGGCGCGCAAGGACGAGGCCGAGCGCCGCCGCCGCAACCTTCTCACTGGTCGTGAACTCCAGAAGCACTATGAGGGACAGATGGTTCGTTTTTTTATTTTATTTATGGGCTGTCGGAGAAAGAGAGCGAGAGAGCGAGAGAGAGCGAAAGAGAGAGAGAGAGTGTGTGTGTGTGTGTGTGTGTGTGTGTGCGTTTGGGTGTATGCGCTGCACCAGTGGGATGAAAAACCTCACAATGTGTCTTTGTTATGTGCATTGTGCGCGTCTGTGTGTGCAGGACTTCCGCAACGAGACGCTCACAAAGGAGCAGCAGGAGAGGCTCGACTTTGACCGTTTTGTAGCCGACAAGATGAAGGAAGAAGAGGCGCAGTTCCAGTCGTACGCGCGCGAGGTCATCAACGAGTGGGAGGACGCCGGACGCAATACGATTCCCATGCGAAAGGCCGCAGAGACAAAGCAGATACCCCAACGGCACAACGCATCAATCGACACGCGGAGGCGACTTGGCTTCATTCAGACCGCACACAACTGATCTCACGTTGACATCATTTCATTGATTGTTGTGGAATGCGCCAAATAGTCGTTGCCTTGCGTATGCCGTGCGTGTTGTATCTGTGTGTCTGTTGTGTGGTGGCATGTCCTGTAATTATGTCCCGTGCCCCTGTGCCAGTGCTGTATTTGCGTGTGCTTTTTTGGCCTATTTTCTGCGTCCTTTCATGCCAGTTGCATGAAAACAAACTGCTGCGATTGTCTCTGCATTCACTCCAATCCAATCAATGTGCGGAGAAATGCCATTTCTGAACTTCGCCCTGTTTTAACAAATTAAACACAAATACCAACGGGGGACAATGAATGATTGACTGCCAGGCACCTTCACTCGCTCACTCCAATTCAGCCCACACACAATTTCGCGCAACGCAATGGTTGGTTTATTCCACAATAAAAAGAGGGGCAGTCGCCACAAGACGTCCTCTGAGAAACGAACTTTCGCACAAGCACGCATCCGTTGCCAACCCTCATACAGACCAAAAAAACGCACAAAAGCAACGCGACCGTTGAGGGCTCTAGTACTCCCACGCGGATCCACGGCGCGCGGCAAACTTCTTGCGCTGAGTGTTGTTGACCTCCTCCTCGAGCTTCATTGCGGTGAGCTCACGCTCAAGCTCCGGTGCCGATACAGCGGCGCCGGGTGTTGCCTTCTCCTGCGCACGGATGCGGACGGCCGCATCGACCGACGACGCGAGATTGTCGGCAGCCTGCTGTACAGAGCGCGATGCAACCTCCACGTCGTGCTGAGAGTCAGAGTTCACCGACTCTTGCACTTGCGAGGCGTTGACCTGCGTGCGGCAGCAACAATGGACGACATGGTAGAGACAATAAGAAAATTGTCACAAAAACAAAACAATATATAAATAATAATAATAGGGTATTGCGGATGAAATCAACGAAAGAGGACAACTAAAGCACACGACCAACAATCCAACAATGCCCCAACGGGAAACAGGCACGCACCAGGTCGGCGGCGGACGATGCAACATCCTGTGCGGCCTGCACGAGGGCAGACACCTCCTCCTCGCCGTTGCTGACATTGTCGGCAGTGAGCACGAGCGTGGCGATGGTTGAGCTGAGGTCCATGGAGCTCTTAGCGAGGCCCTCGGCCCACGACTTGTCCTTGCGCAGATGCTCCGTGTTGGCGGCATGGAAGGCCTGTCCTAGCAGACCAAGCTCGTTCACGCGGCGGCGTGCGTGACCAATGAGGTTGGAGACAGAGTTGACAATCGGCAGCATTGTGTCGAGAACGGTTGTCTGGCCGGGAAGGATAGGCTGGTTGACAATGATCGAGCGGCGGCGGGGCTTGTTGCGCGAATCAATGAGGCCCTTGCGAACAAGGTCCACCTTCTTCTTAGCGTTGGCCAGCTTGGCGTCGGCCTCGGCATACTGCTTCGAAAGCTCTGCGCATTGTACATGCGTGCGTGCGTATGCATGCGGTTCAAAAAGAGGGACGAGAAAAGAGGCAAGTGCGGGGTGGTCGGCAAAAGAAGAAAGATACAGACAGCAAAACAGAAGAAAACATAAGCCAACACTCGCACGACCGCTCTGATCTATGCACAGATCATACAATGCACGCAATAGTACACAAACACACGGGGCACGAACACTTACCATTGGAGCCCTCGCTGACGGGAGGAAGCGACGGAACAGCGCCGCCTTGGCGGATCTGGATAAACTCCTCGAAAGAGTCGCGGCGGGCGGGCTGCGACTTGATGCGCTGGAGTGCCTCCGGGACAGCGGTGGCAGGCCTAGTGAAATAAAACACATACACAGAGACCAGGCGTTCGTCAGCACCACGAATGACCAGAAGGGTACACGCACACAGACGGAGTGAATGGGGCATGACACAGATGCAGGTACAAAAACCAGGCACACACGTAGATAGAATGGGACACTCACTTGGCGGCGGGGGATGCGGCCGTTTGCTTGAGGTGGTGCGTGATTCCCAGAATGGCGCGCATCGACTCGACGACGGCCGATCCGCTGACCTCCAAGTGCTGGCGGTTTTCCGCAGAAGGCTCGATGATGGTCGCCTTGGCAACGTTGAGGAGGTTGATGCTCGTCTGTGCGACGGCCTTGAGCAGGGAAATGAGCTGTGTTGAAACGAGTGGTGAGTTGTTGTGTGGGTGGGGTGGACGGTTGGCAAAACGGTTTGTGTGCGGTCAGTATGTTGGCATGGATTACATGGCACGCGACGTGATTGTGGCAAGCATATGCTGCCAACAACAATCAATTGTGAAAAACAGGCGACAAATGTGGAAACAGAAGGATGTCTGAACACAACACACGACAACACAAAACAGCGAGTTAAGAGACTTCAGAGAAAGGGACTTCGCCCCATTAATAATATTCATGCACACACCTGCTTGCGCTGGTCCACATCCGGGAGGGCAATGATGACATTCTGGCCGCATCCAATGACCTTGGGGATGGCAGCCTCGTAGCTACGGGCGGCCTGGGCGAGCTGCGCATGTCATGTGTGGAATAAAAATTGGGTGAATGGAGGCAGGATAGAGCATTGAGACAGGAACAAGGATAGACAATACACAGTGGAGAACGGCCCGATTGGGGACAACAACAGTAACGAAGGGAACTATATGCATATGTATGTGCGTGTATGTATGTATGCATAGCATACTTCACATCGCAGCTGCCTAGTGCGCGCCGCCATACCATACCTGGCTCATTGCGGTGGGTCCGAGTGCAGCCTGGCCGACAGCCTTGAACGCCTCCGACAGGGCCTGTGCGTGGTAGTGGAGGGCATCCACCGCCGCGGCAAGGTCGCCCTTGGTGGGGATCTTGAAGGTCGAATCGAGGTGCGACGTGCACGTGGCAATCGTGTCACATGCGTACACGCACTCGCGTGGTCCGGGGAGGGCGTTGATCAGCGCGGGGAATGCCTGCGACAGGTACTCGCCGAGGGACGAGAGCTCAGACCGACGCTCGTTGAGGGGCGCCGACATCTGCGCCTTGGCAGACTCGAGCATGAGCGCGCCCTTTGCGAGAATGTCGTGCACCGAAATAAACATGTCCTGCTGTGCCGTGTCGTCCGTCACCGACTTTGCAATCGCCACTGCAGTGTCGGCGAGCGAGCGGAGGGCGCTGGCAGAGGCAATGGCGCTGCCAATGACAACCACCGCGGTCGACGCATCGCCCGGACGCAGCTGGCTCGCGTCCGCAAGGAGGCGTCCGATGGTGCTTCCCGCCTGCTTGGTCCCGAGCACAAAGCGGGGGACGTCCGCACCCACGCCTTCAGAGCTGCTCGTGGGGAACATTTCAAGTTGTCCGTTGGCGGCAAGCGACTGCGCGCGGAGGAGCTCGCGGTCCGTGGCGCGCACCATTGCAATGGCAGCATCAATGCCGTTGGCCTCGCCAGTGGGCATGCCGCCCGCCATCCCGGGTCCGGGAATCAGCGCGGGCTGCGTCGGGAGCGGATCAGAATCAAAGTCGATGAGGAGATCCACTTCGGGCTCCTTCTGCACGGCGGGTGCCTGTGACGCCGACTGCGACTCAGAGCGCGGCTTGGTCTCCTTGGGCGCCGCCTCTGCAAATGTTTGTTTGTTGTTGTTTGTGTGTTAAGAATAGGAAGAGGACGAGAGGGTCAAAAAATAGTGATTGAGAAACAGATAACAGCTGACAAAAGCCTCCTTCGTCGTGTTCATGGAAAGGGGGTGCAGGTCATGTAAGATTACTTTCCCGAATATTAATATACGAGTGGTGCAGAGGTCGCTTGATAACAACAATACATAAACCGTCAATGCGCGCACATGACACTCACTGACGGGCTCGGGGTACGAGATGGTGAAGGGGATCTTGGTGATGAGATCGGCGCCCATGGCGACGACGGCGTGCACGTTGAGGTAGTAGGTGATCGAGACGCCAGAGCCCTCGTCCATCTTCGAGTGCGTGAGGCGCGTGGATGCCGCAAGCTTGGATGCATCGGCCATGTTGAGCTTCATTTCCTGCGCCACGTGGTGGGTCTCCTGGGCCATCACCTTGGGGACGACGCTGTACAACACCAAGACCAAAGCAGAGTCCAGGTGGAGTAATGCATTTTGAGAACAATGTTAGTTGTGGGTTGGCAACAGTCATAAGAGTGCGCATTCTCAGATGAGCGATCATGAAATCCGAAACAACAATCAAAAGGGAAAGAACACTGAATGAACCAGTGTTGACACATAATCGTCCGGTGACGAATGGCATGAAATATAGCTGCACCAAAGTGTGATCGGCAAGACGCGCGCACACACACATACACACACCTGTATGAGTACACGAATGTATCGTGCTTCTTGACGGGGCAACCACGCGTGGACTCGAGAAGAGCAACCTGCGATGAATCCGAATCCGTCAGTGCAAGAGACAATAATTAGCATTGGCGTCGATAAATGAGAAACGCAATTGTCACCAAACGCAACGCAACGACCGACTCCTTGCCACTGTATACGCACACTATACATCATCGGTATACATTATATGTATATATATATATTTGTGTGTGTGTGTGTATGCGTGTGAATGAGTGTGATTACGATAGTGGGAGTGGACGGATGCAGTACATGGCCATGCAAACTATAGTGTAACCATTGATACACCAGTGCGCACTGCACTCCCGCGGCACTTGCCTGGCTCTTAAGCTTCTCCTTCTTGGCCCCAATGCGAATTTCGGCAATCTGCTTGACCGACACCTTGATGGCGTACACCTCCTTTTTGCTCATGTTCTCAATGTCAACCTTGACGACAATGGGCTCGCCGTGCATGAAGACATCCTTCTCGAGGCTCGCGCGCAGACGCAGCGGCCGCGACGAATCAAACATAAATGATTTTGTGCCCTCTGCAGTCGGGGCGGGCATGTCACGCGCTGCGGGACAAAAGTTGATCTTCTGGAAGGGGAGATTGACGACGCTCGTCTTCTGGCCGAGGCTGCCGCTCATGAGATAAGCACTCACGGTCCAGCTGATACCAATCTGATGGCCCTCGTAGTACATTTCGGGCTTGAGGATGACCGAAGCGGGCGAGTTCGAGGGGAGTGTGACCACAAAAGGAAAGCACTTGTCTCCAATCTTCTTGATCAGGGCACGCTGGGCACCATTGGGCTGGCACTCCTCAGACGCAGACGGGTGCAGGGTAAGCACCTTCTCGTACAGTGTCTCCCGGTGGATCTCCCAGTCCTGATCCTCAAAGATGTAGTCGCACGTAACACGCGCATACAGGACTGTATATATGCAGTAGGATGCCGGCACCATAAAATTTCGAGGATTAATACGTCACGCTCTTTGGCAGTTCATTGAGATGAATACAAAAGCATCAATCGAAACTGTCTATTTTAAACCCCGAATAACATATGCTCACGTACCCTTGCCCTCAAGAGTCGATGGATCGTTGATCTTGATGACACCTTCGATGGGGTCGACAACCTGGTTCGGTCCATCGTAGATGGTGCGGCTGCCTGCAACGACAAGCGCAATAATAATTCCCCGTCAGATTCCGATCATGTTTCTCAACTCCATCCACGACAGTAACGAGATAACAGTAGCACGACAGATCAAACCCACCAAGGTAGAGACCGACGACCTTATCCTTGGAGTTACGGAAGCTAAAAGTCTTTGTCGTTGCCATTTTCGGGCTTTATGACACGACGACAAAAAAGATTCGGGTATGCAGTCACTCTCGACCCAATAAACAGCAAATAAAAACACGCAATTATGAAAGTCACAAGTTACAAGGCGCTATCCGGCGACTGTAGTACTGGTATTTCTGACAGTGTTCATCGCAAAGGGTGTGGGTGTGTGTGTGTGTGTGTGTGTGGGTGTGTGATTGTGTGTGTGTGCGTAGTTTACGATACGATCGGTCGGGTGAAACCAATGACGGCGAGCCACGAACTTCGAACGGGCAGTTTCAATTCGCCAGTCTCACAAATCGCTCAAATATTTTGAGTTTTCTCAAATTAAAATGCCCGGTTCAGTTTTGTTTTTTGAATACCCAAAAGAAAAAGAAATGGGTGGGTGTGGAACCGAAATTTATTCGCGCATCGGCCTCACTATGCACAATGTATTGAAATTGGAATGATCTGACTGACCTTCTCTTTTTCGTTGTTGGTCGTTGTTGCGAGATGTCGGCTGAAGTATGCGTGTTACAACAATCTGTTGTCGTTGTTGCGTTGATCTGAAACGGCACCCTTGCAAATACAGTATCCACTCATAACTTTGTGACAATCGCACTGGCTGTTCTTGAATGCCGACACAAACATTTGTATGAAGATTTCGTAGTGACACTTTTTAAACGAGGATGAGATCAACTGAAAGAATTGCATCGAAATTGCGCTCACAGATGATGCTCATACATATGTATTCCTGCATAATCCCCGTGACACTCACAGCGTGTGTTACTGCCAAAGTAACACAGCTTCTTGTGCCGCCAAACACAGGCAATACACTTTTTCTAACACAACGTCACACAAGGCCTCCAAAACAAGGATCCTTGACCTCGATCGCGGCAGGAAAGTCAAAAGGCCCTGTATACGGCAGAAAGAAAAACAGAACCCGTTATCACTTTGCACAGATCAAACCAACATAGATCTGTTGCATATAATTTTAAGGACAGTACACATGAGCGGTGGACCATGTACAATAGTGGTATAATCTCTATTAATGAACCGGTATTTTTTTTCTCTTTTTTACGCAAAGCGGGGAGCACGCGACGCAGCCGTCTGAAAAAAACGCAGTGCGAAAACAATATGGTACGTACGAAACAGGCAAGAAAAAGAAGAAGACCAAAAAAGAAGAACAAAATCCCCAAAAATATGGCATGAATTCACGCGAGAGACTGAAATATGTCACACCGGAAAAACGAACACCAGGTGAAGGCACCGGCGATCAACACCCGAGCGCATCCACAGCACATTTCGATTCCAGCACAACATACACACACAACCGTAAACACGGGGCTGGGTTGACGATTTGAACCGACGACGATTACCGACACACGTCATCATCACGTCACGTCACGCCACACTTGAAACCCGCACAGCGCAACAGCAGCAACTGCTACTCTTGAAGCGGGACGAGACGACAGACAGCACCACCTCTTGCGCAACGAACACACCACACAGGAGCGTTTCTGCTTTTTCTTCTTCTTTCCTTTCCTTATACCTATTTAAACACAAACACCCAGACACAAAACGGCCCCTGTACAAAAATAAACAGAGAAAAAAAGAACGGAGAGGACAAAATTCGGAGAAACTCCATGTAAGACAAAGGAACACTGACGAGAAAGGATAGACACACAACACACGAGTTGCAACACAGTAATCAAGCGACGTACTCACTTTAGTATGGCCGCGATGCATCCCGGGGACGCTTGTGCTGAACCTTGAGGCGCTTGTTTCCAATCTGGAAGCCGTTCATTGCCTGAATGGCGGCAGCGGCAGATCCTGGGTTGTCATAGCTCACGAATCCTGCACAGATATATGACAAAAACCCGAGGAAATGAGCACACAATCCCATGCGTAAACAGCAAAGACACACATGCAAGCAACAAAAAATGAATTGAGAGTGATCGCAAATCTCTTACCATGACACACACAATCACAGTCGGAAAGCCATTTCAAATTCCACAACAGAACAACGAGCACTCACCAAAGCACTTGCTCTGTCCCGTCAACCTGTCAATGAAGACCTTGGCGCTGATCACGTTGCCAAAGGGCGCAAAAGTGGCAGCAAGATCGTTGTCGAGAAACTCGGGGGGGAGGTGGTAGATGAACAGATTGGCGCCCTCGGGACCAGCCGACTCTGCAATTGGAGTATGCGGGGATGACAAGACAAGAAACGATAAGCACATGGAGGGAGAATGTGCCAAGTCCAGTCAACCGCGACAAATCCATACACCTGATAAATGTCGTGCAAACGAGGGAACAAAACACAACAACACCAACAACAACCACAACATACCCTGTGCCTTGGGTACACCGCCGGCACCCTGCTGAGGGAAGCCCTGGCCATACGCTCCGGGATATGCGGCTGTATAGCGTGTCGAGACGACAGCAAAATAAGAATGAAATATGCAAAAAACCAATTTGTCAGAAAACCACACAAAGAATAGACAGGAGATATAAACCCACACCGAACATCCACCCAAACACCCCAACACACACACACACACACACACACACAACACCACACCGCAGGCACCCGCACATCACACCAGAGCACACGCACCGGCAAACTGCTGCACGCCTGCGTATGCCTGGGAGAGGGGGTCCATGCCGCCCATGCCCATGGCCCCACCCGCAGGAAAGGGAGGGTAGAATCCGGGATACTGCTGGTACGGGTAGCCCATCGCGCCGGGAAAGCCCATCGGAGGGCGTCCAGTCTGCATCTTCTTCTGCATCTTCTCCTTCTCCGTGTCGGCAAACTTCACAACAATCGGCTGGGCGGCACCCTGATCAATCAAAACATAAAACATAAAACAAACAAAACACATAGTCAGTCTTCCATTGCCCCGCATATTGAATATCAAATACAAAATGAGCGTGTGAATTCTTACATTCAGTGCTCAAAACGCCTTAGATACAAGCGACCATCGACACCAATGTGTGGATGAGCATAAAATATGCAAACACGAATACTCACGTCAAGGGTGACACGTCCGTTGAGGGTTGCAATGGCAGTGACGGCTGATTCCCGTCGTGCATACTTGAGGAAGGCGCAACCCTTGCTTGTGCCGTCGTGCATGCGAAGCACAGTAAGATCCTCAACCTCGCCGTAGGGCTCAAAGATCTTCTTGACCTCTTCCTCCATCGATGTCTTGGGGATCATGCCGATAAAGAGCTTACGATTCTCGACTTCAAAACGCCAAAAAAGCAAAACAGATAAAAACGCAGCCCGTCAATTCAATGCACAAATGAAACCGATTACAATGTAGACCAGTTGTTTGGCAGGAGAAAACACCAAACAAATACAACACCCACCAGCCTTCTCCTCGCTGTCAGCAGGCTTCACCTGCATCGCATGGCTCATCTGATCACAGCACAAAGAATACGCAACTCACGTCAGGAATGACACAAGAAACAGCATGGATCGAAACGGTCACACACTTCAGACTTTGTTCACTCACCCCAGGCAGAGTCTTCTTCTCGTGAAGTGCATCCATTGCCAGAAGCGCACTTGCGCGCTGGCAATACGTAAGGAATCCGCATCCTGTCAAACACAAGTGATTGCGTGACCGTCACATGAGAAACACAGATACGCCAGTGGACGGACTTGCCAACAGAATATGATTCGTTGCGTCACAACACACAGACGCAAAAACGCACCCTTGTGCATGCCCGTGTGCCGGTCCTTGAGGATAGTGAGCTCGTACACCTTTCCATACTCCTCAAAGATAGCCCTCAAGCTCTGTTCGTCGAGCGTGCGCGGGATCTGACCAACAAAGAGCTTGATCGTGTCAGCCTCCTTCGAGAGGACTTCCCCGTTTCCGTTCATCACAACATTCTCAGCCATTTTGGTAAATATTGCGGGCAAGAGACACCTGCCAACAAACACATAAACACAGAGAATATAAGATCTGTTTGCAAAAGTAAATAGATTGCGCGATTAAATAATGATTGGTGACGGAATCCTTCCGATCTCAGATGGAAACTGAGAGAATCGGAATACGATTGGCGAGTTTGCACAAAGCGCTGCGCCGGAAAAGTGACCACCAAACTGCCGCACGACCAGTGTGGTGTGTGTGTGTGTGTGTGTGTGCGGTGTGTCAGCAGTGGTGGTCTGCAATTTTTTTTTTTAAAATCGGTCAAATTCAATCAAATATTATTTCAAATATTCGTCAGTATCGAAAATGTATTGGGATGAGGAGAATTACTTTTGGCGCCCTTTTCTTTGCACACGTGGCGGGATAATCCTTATGTTGTGGGATAATCCGGGATAATCTCAATCACTTCACGCCGACATAACCAGCCGCCGGCTCACCAACACCGGCAGTGACACAGTCCGAGACTGGCTCACTGGCGTTTCCGTGGGGCGGCCGTGCGGCCGGCTTTTTGGCAATCAGTCGCGAACTGATCGAGTTTGCGAACAGCGAGTTCAGGTTTTGGCATTTGTCTTAATTAAGTTCACGTCTGTTCTTGGGTGCGAACTGGATTTGTATGGATGGATGGATATTTCAGACGGATGAACTCCAAATTGAACTGCCAAATCGCGAATTCGCGGCAGTTCCGCAGGGTCCAGTTCGGGGTCGAAAAGCCCACCCCGAACGAGCTATGAGGATGATTTATTGAGCCGACAGACGGGTATCATGTTTCGGTATTGCATCTGAACGTGGACTCAAAAGTGAAGTCGCTTCATTATTTATTGGCCCTGTGCGGTACGTTTGCCGGGAGGGCCTGACTGGCGTGCGGCCGGTGATCCCACGTTTTGGTCATATTCCCGGCTAACTGAAGTATCTCCGATGCATGACGGCACTGTGTGGATCTCCATCGGACTCGGCGGACGGCGCCGGCTCAGTCATTCGGACTGGTGTTGGCTCATCAACCCGGCCTCTCAAGAGAAAGCCTGAAAAAAAGAAACAAAAATAAACTAAAGTACTCTCGTTGTGGCACATATAAATGAGAGGAGAGAGGTAGGATTGACAGACGCTGCTCGGCAGTATTGCTGAATTTGTAAATGTGGCCGTCGGCGGGGGTGTCAGAGCCCGCACTGTCCCGAACCGTGTGCATGTCGCCTAAGTGGACCAGTAGTTGTAACACAGAAATTTTACTCAGGTCTGCCGATATCTCGCTTAATATATTACTTTTGCGCACCAGCATGTCGTCTCATACAGTGAACTCGGTTGGATTGAAGGTGCTTTATAATCGAAAGTTTCAATATAGTGAGCATAAAACGCACGCATTTTTGTTATTATAATTTCGGAAATGGCAACGTATCGTAGGAAAAATAAGTGGATGGTTGATTTCTCCACATCTCAGGCTGTCGCAAGCAGGTACGGCGGAAGGGGCATTGGCGGACAGCGTGTCAGTGTATTTCGACATATGGGCGTTCCTAATCCAATCCAATACACAATGCCTATTTTATTGTTTACCAAAACAGGGATGCACAGACGGTTGCTGAACCTCCTGGGTTTTCCCGACGTGGAGTTGACAAGGTGCGGATATTTTCCTCAACCGACTTCGTTGGACCTGCACATGGTATACTTAGACGGTAAATTAATTCTCAATTCTCCATGTGCAGGAGTCCGTGAACGTGCGATCTATACAAGAGGCAAACGATGTACTCAAAGCAAAGGTATGGAGTACTTATCTCCGCAATCACCTTTCCATATTTGCACGCGCATTTCTTCCATGCACTGCCTTGTTTCCCTTACCAACATCATATTTGCGGCCGTTTGGATGAGCAGAAAGCATGGGAGGTCGCCTTCAGCCCCGGCAAGTCCCTCCCGATGAACGCCTTTATGATGTACATGGCGGGAAACACCGTCCACATCTTCAGCATTATGATTACTTTCATGATGTTCTTCAACCCCATCAAGGCCATATTCGGAGTCAACCAAGGTTGGTTTTGGCTTTCCGTGTGTCTGTTTGTGCTATTTTTTGCCCCCCTGCAGAGTGTAAATCTCCTTGACATTTGTTTCGCGGCCGCACAGGAGCCCGTTGTAACAATCTCCCTGTGTGTTGTTATGCTCTTCCAGCATTTTCTAAGTTCCAGGGACTCTCGCTTGTGCTGCACAAGATTGTCTTCGTTCTCTGCAACTGCGCTGCTGTTGCAATGGCACTCTACAAATGTTCAAATTTGGGTCTCCTTCCAACCGCTGCGTCCGATTGGCTTGCTTTCCGAGACTTTGCGGAGGTGTGTTCTTCACATACCATTGCGTGGCATTTGTTACTTTCTCGCTGTATTTTCAATAATTACGTTTTTGTCTGCAGCGAACCTTCTTTTAAACACTCATCACATGACTTTGTTTTCCGTGTCCTCAGATTAACGATGTCTCTGGCGGTGGTGTCGCTTTCTGATAATGCGACTTTCAGGAGTTGACCCATTGACGATTATGTACAAAAATGAGCACACACAAAAAATGAAAGCAGCGTTTGCGTTTTACTGTGTGACTGTGATGTAGATAGGGGGCCGCATCCGTTCTCAGTTATTTCGTCGGTTTCCCTCTTCCAACTTTTTCGCCTTGTCAGCCAAGGTTGCGAAGAGCCCGTTTATGTTCGGCACCTGAGGCAGAATCATGAAACAAGTAAAGTTGCGACCAAGTGATTGGGGATATGCCATCAATAATCGCAAAAAGTAATTTCAATTGAATCAAGTCAAACACACTGAACGGTTGATGGGGAATCTAAAGATAATGACAGAGTTTTGGTCCAGGCAGAATTCCACTGACAGGCGTACATCACCTGGTAGTTTTGTGCCAAGTAGATGCCCAAAGCATTGCCAACTGCGAATCCAAACTGCATAATCATACAATAAAATCAAATAATGCAAAATATGTGAGTTAAGAACCTCAATTTAGCGAGGAAAAAGTAAACTTATTGTGCTTTTTCTTCCCAGACAACGCACCATCAATCCCCAGATGCGGGGTCCTTGGGGAGGTGCATGATATGGGCACATGATGAAATAAAAATAAGAAAAGATCCTCACGGTATTCTTTTGCCACGACAATAACAATTATTTTTACAAAGGGAATGCATCTCAGGCATTTGACTATGTCGTCCGGTTCACACGGTGGCCACTGATTCTGACCGAGGCGTCAATCGGCACTGAATCTGGATCCCGGTTTGCACGGGCTGAGTCGGGAGTGATGACGGTGACGTCATCGTGATTGACGTATCCGGCCGCCAAGCAGTAGTAACAGGAGGTAATGACCATTAGCTCCTGGTAGTAAGGTTTAGTACTATTGGCAATATACATTGTATACTTCTCATTCGGCACTTTGGCACTACAGCAGTGGCAAAATTGGATGGATTTCATGTCCGTGTATTCGAAGTCGACCAAATCATTATGAACTTGCGCTCAGTTATCACACTTCTTTGCGGTGAGGCTGTCACGCCATAAAAAAACGCTTTGACATTCTCCTCAGGAATGTGCATCTGCCGCCCGTGTAAAGGCGTTCACAATCCTCGTGGTACTGTTTTTTCCGCCACGCAGTTTGCCCGTTGAATATGTGGGCAGTTGCGCTCTTCTGTGTCGGTCATCCCTGCGACGGGTTTGACTCGGCAACTTTGGTTTAGCATCCGACGTGCACAGTTGCACGCACTCATCTGCCTCTCAGGAGAACCGCTCATTCATGGTCTCGAATGAAACCACATCGCCGACAAATCTGTCGGTCATGTTGATGAAACGCGGGAGGTTCATATCATCGACGGCATCGCATCCCTTGATCGGCGAATAGTGTGGAGGCGGTTTTACGTATTCGCCGCTCTCGTTGAGCATGTGCGTGCGGTCAGAGGCGAAAGTCCGCAGGTAATCCCGCGCGTAAACGACACGGAAAAAGCTGTGGGCATCCACGCAATATAAAGTTCGGTTCATCAGTGATGGGGCGCCACACGCATGAATGTGGCACAAGATAAAAGCAAAGCCTCCGGGTGCCGACGGCCAAACACACCTGCGGTAGCTGTCTTTGATTGCAGTTTGGTCTCTGAAGGACATGTGACTATAGAGGTCCCACGAGCACGGAAATGGCAGTCGGCTGTCAAAGTCATACACAAATGTCTTTTTGTGAGGCCTGTGGAAAGGAATAAATTGATGGGAAAACCGCGAGTGAATACCACACCACAACGCACACATTGAACCAAGTGTGGTGTACAGGCGGACACCCACCGAACGTGCAGAAGAATGACGTGGTAATCCTGCAAATAGCCGGGCACAATGTTGAGACCGTTTTAGAATCAGAGGCATAGGGGAAACGCAAAGTGCAACCGACTTCAACTGCGACTACTGAAAACTCACCCACACAACGGGCGCGTTAGGAATGGGCGCAGACTTTTGTTGCCATATCGCCACCTGCAGTCGCGAAGATAAGATATGTCCTATCAGGACTCTATAGGTACCAAAATAAGCGCAGGTGTAATGAGGCAACGAGGAAACCCACTGTTTGACTTGGGTTTGAAATAAAAACAACCGCCCATTCGGCGAGACTTGCGTCGTGTGCCTCCAGACGCTGGCACAGCTTGTAGACGTTCTCCTCACTGCTCCAAAGTCAAAGCGGGCGGTATTTAGCAGCGTTCAATGGTCACAGTGCATAAACCCGCAACTGATTGAATTTGAGCACAGCGCCCGACAGACACACTCCTCACCAATAACAGTTTGTGTATACAAGTTCGTTCTTGCTTACGACGGGCGTGTATTTGCGCTTTTCGGGAGCGGGCTTCGTTGCCCTCAGTAATTCGCGCTCAGCATTCACCGTCGGCATAGTGGCTGTGAGTACCATGTTCGCTTTCTTGCGCGTCGCCGCCTTTTTGTCTTTTCTGGCGTCTTTGTTGTTCTTGCGCTCCTTCAACGTGGATGCAGAGAATGCTTTCTGAAGCACTTTGACCTTTCGCTCTCGTGTAGTCAAGAGTCGCAGTCGGCGTTCCTCCATGCGATAAGTTAGTCTCCCGACTACTGTGACGCAGAGTCTGGATTGTGTGTCTGAAGTCTGCGCAATGCGTCGTCGTTGTCGCACACAATGGCGGTGCGTGAGTGCATTAGGTGGAAGTTCGCGGTCGGGTTGAAGAGTGGACGGCAACCAGTCGCATTGTGCGCAATTTTGGGGCAGCAGTCGGCAACCAGCTGCACGCAATACAACTGAATTTTCTATGAGGTCGACCCGAAATGCCTCCAGCAGTTGGGTGTGTTGTGTTGGTGTGTGTGTGTGTGTGTGAGTGTGTGTGGTGACTCAGCCGGACTGCTGCGCAAAAAAGAAAGAAGAAAGAAAAAAAGAAGGAAAAAAATGTGCATTTTTTCCTTCTTCTCCGTGCTCCCATTGGCCAGTTTTCGAATAAATAGTGGCTTTTTTTTAATATGCATTTTTCTATGGGCCGAGAAACAAATGTCATGGGGCATTCAGTATGGGAAATTGTATGGGTGTTTGTCGGGCCATGGATTCCACTCACAAAACGGACCAATCGGAGAAGGGACGCCGAATGATGTCACCTTTGTGTCACGTGATACAATCACGTGAGGATATTATTTTGGCGCCCGTTTCAAACGACGCGTTTCCCGCCATTTCCTCGGCCGTGTGGTCACACTGACATCTGCGCAGCTCCATTCTAAAATAGGGCGCCATTATTAAAGTGATGGGCGATTGAAGCTGTTGCGTTTGCTTTGGAAGCTGCGCTGTGTTTGTTCTCTCTTGTGCAACCATCATGCTTGGAAACGAAGAATGCGACGCCCCTCCGGCGGTGGCACCCGTTGTCATTGAGAAGGGTGGGGTTGGCGGTTGAAATCGAAATGCACTCGCTATCATTATGTCTGAGTTGTATATTGACTCTGTTTGCTTCCTATAACGGCAGATGCTAGCGATTCTTCGTGCGAGGCGAGCGACGCTGCAAATACGGACGAGGGCGATGCGCACGCTGAGGAGTCCGCCTTCACACAGGACGACTACTTCAAACACATGAAGTTGCGCAAGATCGTAAAGGAGAACCACTCTCAGAGGATATCCCACCTTCAACTCAATTTAACTAGCGGTGTGGACAGCAAAAATGTCTTGCTCTCCGTTGGATCAAACCAGGTAAGCCTGTTAATGTGGTGCCGTGACTTCGCACTCAATCGGAGCAAGCTCTGTCGGATTATCCATAGTGAATGAGCATGCTAATAGCCCGTAACAAATGAATGCTATTTCCAGAATATGTTGCAACCATGAATCCGTGGCTTAATGGTGAAGCATTTGCCTCGCAATTGTATGCTTTGCACAGGCCAGCGTGTACGACAACGAACATGTTGGCGAGCATCTTGACATCGTTTCGAACTTCTGCAACGAAAACTCGCCTGATGTGGAGGTATGTCCGCGTGATAATAGTTTCGCAAGATAAACAGCACAATGATGGTGGCTCATTGAATGCAATGACGACCTCGGTTGCCAATATACTTATTTTTTTTATTGTGGCCGCACGCACACAGCTACAGACGCTCTTGTGCGGCACGTGGGTTCCCTCTGATATAGATGCCGTGTTTGCAGTCGGGGGTGTGGACAAGTGCATTCACGTGTGCAGTGTCACTCGGGGCGAGCAATTGTGCGAGCTTGAGGGTCACAAGAGTGGGTGTCATTAAGCAGCACGAATTCGCGTTGTTTGTGTTTCACTGCTGCTGAGGGTACAGCGCACGCCCACCCTCAAGACGTGTGTGTGTGTGTGTGTGTGTGTATGTGTGTATGTATATGTGTGTGTGTGCGTATGTGTGTGTGTGTGTATGTGTGTGCGTGTATGCGTGTGTGTGCGCGTGTGTGTGTGTTGACTGGTGGGCATATGTGTGGTTGTTCGAGCCCTGTGCATGACTAATCCTATGCCGTCGAACACCGCCGGCACGCGGACAGGCCCTGTTGTCGCAATCATCGCCAATCCCGTGCGTCGCGGACTCCTGTTGTCCTTGGGCAGGGACGGCAGCGGCATTTTGTGGAATGTCGCACCCGGATGCGCTGAGCGTCTGGTTGCAAGACTGGCCCTCACGGACGCATCTGCTGCGGTACGTGACGCAGGGTTTTCACGTGTGTGTGTGTGTGTGTTTGTTGTATGTGTGAGCGTGAATATGTGCAAGTGTGTGTGTATGCAAGGGTGTATATACATGTGTGTATGTGTGTGTTGTTGGGGTGGTGAAAGTAATAGCGCCGTCGGCTGTTCATGCCCACCCCAGGCATTCGACACCACGGGCAACACCCTTGCTGTGGGAACCAACAAGGGAACGATCCTTCTCTTTTCGGTTGCCGCACTGCTGGAGAAGGCAGCATCGTCTCGGGATGACTTTAAGGCTTCCTTTGCAGAATCGTCGGTGAAGCTTCACACGGGCGCTATAGGTGCGTTTTGCTTTCTGCATCTGGTAAATCGTTTGTATTTTTGCTTTTGCGGCATAAAATTCAAATACCATCCCCTCCTTTCCTCCCCTGCAATTGTGTGCAGATTTCATAAAGTACACCTCAGACGGATGTGCGGTGTCAAAGAGCGCCGCAAATCTTGTTCTGTGGGACTCCAATGGCAAGGTGCAGACTCATTATCATTTATTTATTTTGTGATGCTCACCATAAGAAACCTACTCGCTCTCTCTTGTAAAGTCTCGTGGTCCATAGGCACAGCGCTAAGACACTTGCTTGCATCCTACATCTCTCTCACACACACTCTCTCTCACACACACACACATGATATTAATCGTCATTTCTTCAGGTTGTGCGAAAAGTAACGGCAAAGGCTGCGTCAGAAGACTCGCAGATAGACATCAGGTAAAACCAGATGCCAAAGCTGGTTGCATTGTTGTGGCGTGGAGTGTGAGCACCGCACCACACGTCTATCTATATGCCGACTCTTCATTCAACTTGCACACACACACACATGCACACATACACACATGCACGCCGTGATATCTTTCACCCTGCGTCAGCTTCGATGGGCGGTATGCATGTGTCGGTAGCCAGCGCGGCACCGTCTCGATCGTCGACCTCACATCTGGCAAGGAAGTCGCCACTCTCAAGCACCAGAAGCTAAAGAGCGCCATTACCGCGTGCTGTTTCTGCAGCGACCTCCGGTGCGTTACGCCGCTGCATTGTGAAGCATACTCAGGCAAATGTTGCAAAACTGTCTGCACATGCGCATCGGCCTGTGAGGGTTGCATTTGCTCTCTTCTTACCTGATGAAGTGCCGCCACTGTGTTTTGTGTCGTGCTGTGACGTGTAATATCATGCAGGCAAGTTTTGTGCGCCACAAAAGAGGGATACATTCTCCGTTACGACTACGTGTCGCCACAACAGTGGGCCGAGTGGACTAAGCTTGCCCGAGACCTTAATGGGGCTGAATGAACTTTTTGTGTGGCGTCAAATTTCATAATCACAACCCAACCATCGGCACAAAGAGAATGCAGCAATGCAACCGACCCTCCATATACATGTGCGCACGCAAAATACATACATACATACACACACACACGTCCCTCCCCCTGCTTTATTGACCATGATACAATAATCAGTAGCTGACTCAACTCATCCCGAAACCACGGGCAACGACAGTCAATTGGTGATTGTCTAAAAACAGAGGGTTTGGTGACAGATTCAGTGCCGTTTTTTTGGAAAAGGCCTCATGAGATAAACCGTAACATACAAAATTTGAATTCTTAAAAATCTATTAGATTCATTACTGAAAAACAACTCCGGTCACTCCGCATGTCATCCAGTGGAATGCCGAGACGCCTACGCTGTCAAAAAGCCATCACGAATTTTGCAGCTGGTGGACGATGTGGGAACGCTGTCGTCACCTAAATGCGAAGTGTGTGAATCTTTGTCAAGGAAGACACATCGACCACTCCATAACATCCACTGAGATCAAGAGCATATACGCCGCCCAAGTTTGATACGTCAAGTACTCCGTAGCATTCGGCGAGGATGAGCGTGTGTACGCCTCCCAATGCAGATACATCCACGACTCCTAAGCATCCAGTAAGATTCAGATTATGTACGCTGCCCAGGGCAGACACATCCACGACTCCACTGCATCGACTGAGATTAAGGGCACGCACGCCGCTCAATGCAGATACATCCACGACGCGGCATCCACTGAGATCAAGGGTGTGTACGCCACCCAAGGCAGATACATCCACGACTCCAAGGCATCCACTGAGATCCAGAGTATGCACGCCACCCAACGCAGACACATCCTCCACTCTATAGCAACCACTCATGCTCAGAGTGTGCACGCCACCCAAGTAAGACACAAAGACTCCACCGCAGATACTGATGTCAAGAGCGTGTACACCACCCAACGCCGACACGTCGCAGACTCCAACGCAAAATCTCAGGTGGAGGGTGTGTACGCCGCCCAATGCAGACACATCCACCAGTCCATAGCAAGCACTGAGATTAAGAGTGTGTGCGCCGCCCAATGTGGACACGTCCACTACTCGATTGCATTCATGGAGATCAAGCGTGTGTATGCCATTAAACATCGACACGTCACTCAAATCCTCATCTCCACCGAGAGAAATGGCAATACATTCGGCTGAAATCATATGTCAAGACATGAGAGCGAAATGGCTCATCCTCACAAAATTTCTTTGCCACTTGGCGCCGTAGTGTGAATGTGCACACACTGCGTAGTTGAAAACGGAGAGTTGAGTTGGTGCGCGCGAGCGAAATGACGTCCGCATTTGCAAGAAAGGGCACTATGTGTGCCACAAGAACCTCGATGGGAAGCGACAAAGACGACGCCATCTCTTTCAGTCGAGTCTTTTCCCTCCACGGATCATTATGTGCAATATACCGTTGTTTTAAGAGATCGATAAACTGCGGATCTGTAGTTCCACAAATTTCAACCCTGGTTAATCGATACATGTATCCGTCCCGGTAAGGTCGGGTTCCACTGCACACAACACAGAATAAACTTTAATCAATGCACAGAAAGTGCGCAGAGGAAACGGCAATGGCAATGACAACGCAGAATCTGCGAATTGATTTTTTTAATTTGACTGACGCACGGAGACGCATGTGACGCAAGGGGATGCACGTGACGCAGGTGTTGGCCAACAGATTTCACTTTGGCGTGAACCGTTGTGCCTGCTGCTTCACGACCCGCTCGTATTGGGCCTTGTCGCCGCTATGGATGATGAGTGAGTGCGGTTGCGAGTGTGCGGTTGTGTATGACGGGAGTAGGATGTTGGATCAGCGCGTGTGTTGTGCGAGGGATAGTGAGGGGACAGACCAACAACACAACGAGAGAAAGTCCATGACAAGCACTAATAAATGGCGTGCAAAACTGCGCCCACTGCCACAACAAAGTGCAGCACTGTTAGGTGAACACAAGAGGCGCATTGCGGCATGGAGTGTGTGCGGGCCCATCGACACCCACGTGTACATGTAGAAGGCCTCAGATTGGGCAGGGTCCTTCTCATTGGGATCGTTCAGCAGCTCCTGGATGCCCAGCAAGATCTGCGCAGCGGATATGATGAGAGATGTGGTATTAAAAACAGTGTCTTAGTTGACGCTCATGGACTTCAAGTACAAGAGAGAGAGAGATACATAGGATTCAAGTCAGTGTCTTAGGCGCTGTACCATGAACTCCATAACAACACAGAGAGAGAGACAGACGCAGACAGACAAGTTAGAGACAGAAGAGAGGATGCACTCAAGGGCTGTCAATTGGTGTACATTGCGCTTGTTGTGATCTTTTCCATCCAAAATGAAACATTGCGCATCGCAGTATGGTGACTCGCCTGCTTGATTGTGACGGCCGGCCGCCAGTCCTTCTCGGCATCCAAGAGTGAGAGACACACAGTTCCAGATGGGAATATATTCGGGTGAAAGAGAGGGGGATCAAATTTGCCTGCAACGCCCACCAAACACAGAAAGCAAGCAATTATGGCACGTGATCGCGTGCGTTTGGGGCAGGGGCACACATGAGCGTCATCATCGCAACATTAGCAACACGAACAGTATATGCAGACTGTGGGAGGCGCACAGATGCAAATGTGTGCACACGCCACGCACGCACACGCATAATAACATTGGTGGTATACTGAACTACAGGAACATGCGTATTAATCGCGCATTCACATCTGAATATGAACGCGCATATAAGCACTCAGAAAAGAATTGTGCTCTAATTACACATAGTAATGAAGCCAACATGTAAATGCTTCATGAAACAATTGGCAGGCTGACTTCAATTATGGGCGTGCGAGTGCACTCACACTTTGGCGGAGCCGCCGGATAATCATCTGTGAACAGCATCACCAGTTTATAAACGCCGCCTTCCCATATGGTCTGCAAAATTGTGCGGTTGTCAAGATTAAAAGTGGTCACTTTGAATAGCGCGAGTGGCCTTATGCAACATAAACTACATGTATGTCACTCACCCCCTTCTTCCCGGGAATACCTGCGGCGCACAGATAAGAAATTGAGAGTTAGAGTTCCGGGAAATGCATGTGCACAATAACAGCATCTTGCCCACCAAATCTGGCAACTCACCACACTCCCATTCCTTGAGGTTCATCGAGTTATCGGGAAGTGTCTTTGGCTTTGCAAAGAAGCCCTTTGTTGAACAAATGGGTTCGTGGGATCCACAGCAAGGTTTAGGCTGAGCAGTCGTGTGTGGTCACACGCACGCACACACACACACACACACACACACACACACACACGCATACAGATCCATACAACACCGACCTGCGTTTAGTGCAGACGTAAATCTCTGACGAGGTAAAACAA
Organism: Pigoraptor chileana; assembly: GCA_943704495.1. NCBI lineage: Eukaryota > Filasterea > Ministeriida > Capsasporidae > Pigoraptor > Pigoraptor chileana. Next base: position 60,611 of record CALSCR010002588.1, read on the forward strand.
TCATAAGATCCACTCACGAATGGGTGGTCCTTGCGCCAGTTCTTGCGCTCTTCGGCCAAGCGGGTAAGAGCAATACCGGCCATTTTGATTCGCTCTATTTAACCTCCGATTTCAAACTAAAACTAACTGCGCAAGTGGAGCTGCGATAATTTTGGCGCGGATTTCTCGACGCAACGAACAAAGTGTCCAGCAATGCAAGGATTACACCCCCAACACCTCGCTTGAATGAAGGAACACAAGGCACACTCGCGACGATGCAACTCCTTATGAATATGTATCAAGGTAAGCTTCAAGCTGAGATTTAAAGATTTAAGTGCGCGGATTTGTAATAGTCGTTCGTCGCCGACCAATGTGGGCAGAGCCGCCGGATGTACTAAAGTGCGGGTTAAAGGAACAGGAATTTAGACATGCATAAGTGTCGTTTTCCACATCAGATGAGCTTGTGAGCCACGACAAGAATTTCAATACGTAACTTAGATAGTATAGTCGCCTCGCTATATCCGATAGCCCAATCAAAGCCATGAATATGGTCAATAAGCCTTCCCGCCAAAATTCTCAACACGAAGGCGGCGTCGCTTTTCAAAACCCTTGCAGATTATATGTATTACATAAAAGCAATTTCCTTTGATTGCTCTTCATTTACAAGAACAATTTACTGTGTTCCGGGCAGTCACACTAACGCAGTTCCGAGATTGACGGGCTGCTCGTGCAACACAGGATCCAGGGCCACTTATTTATCCTTAACATGAACACAGGAGACGCACACGCACGCACGCATGCATTAGAGCGCACAACACTGCAGAAATGTGGTCATTTTTTGCGATGCATACAGACAATCGACAATGTATGTCGCCCAGGCCGCCGCAGCGAGTGTCCTTTCCAACGCCGTCGCGCGTAAGACTCAGATGGGGCCCTTGTGCTTCTTCACCTCGACCATCACATTGTGGATGTTGATGAGCTCGTTGCGGATGGGCAGCATCTTGAACGGCGGCTGATTAAGGAGGTTCTGGAAGCGCTGGTAGTAGACAATCAGCTGTGTGAGCACAGACTGTCGTATAGTCGTTCCGTTGTTGAAGTTGTCAAATGACCGCGTAATGTCGCCGTTGATGGCATCGATCGCCTTTTTCCAATCAGACCCGAAATTGCGCACAATCTGCTCGAGTTTGCCTGCAACGCCATTGAGTATATGTATGTAAGATGACAAAAGGAAAAAGAGTTGATAGAAAGATAAATCAGTTTAACGGTAAATTCAGCGGAGCGGGTGTGTTTTGGTATCTATGTGTATGAACGTGTGCGTACATGTCCAATTGTGTGCTGTGATGCATGTGTAGATGTGTGTATATCTACGATTGTGCATGTTGTGTGTGTGCCACAATTGAGTCGCGTGAGGCATAACCTTGCACACATGCAGACAACCCACGCTGATCAAACTTTGCCTGGTCGGCCTTGCTCTTCTCGACGAGCGGCTCCCACTCCTTTACAAAGCCAATCATTCCCCCAAAGAACGGCGCAAGCTCCTCCTCAACAAACTCGGTGATGCGCGCGTTGAGAACGGCCTGAAACAGCTCTGTCTCCATCGCATCCACAGTTGTCCGCTCCTAATACGCAATGTATACATTTACATCACACATGCAAACACACACACATACATACACATTTTCACAGATTAACACAAAGGCATATACGAAGTGTGATGCGACCGATAGGGAAAATAGTAATGGTAGGTTCAAGTCGTAGTGCTAGTGTGATATGAAACAATCCACACACCCGGCTAATCATCAGCAGACGCACAATGGGCAACACAGCAAACAAAGAGCAACAAAAAACAGCGATGAGCCACATCAGCATATCAAGACCACACACACATACACGCCCACACACACATACACGCCCACACACACATATATATACACGCAGCATCAACCCACGTGGAGAACAGAAAGAATGATGTCGTAGTTGTTGATGAGGAAAATGAGCTGCTCCTTTCGGGTCGGAAATTCGGCCGCCATGCGCAAAATCAGATTCTCCATTTCGCTCCGCATGGTCCCCAGACACTCTGCAACATGCACGTTGTTGTAGCCCTCGTTGACGAAAACGAGTGCAGCCGCAAACTCGGCATATCGTCGAGTGACCTTGTTGATTTTATCGTTTTGTGGGTATGTGTGCGTGTGCGTGTGTGTGCGTGTTGGGCATTCAACAACGGCAAAACAAAACAAGAAACACACAACAGAGAGGCAAATGTCAGCTGTCAGCTGCAATCGCTTCCAACACACAGCTGCAGAAGTAGTGTGCATAACAAGATGCATGCAAACAGCCAATGGGGACAGCAGCAGCACAGACACAACGAAGCAGCAACCCACATAGTGTGGGTGGATGTCCAGTGATCCGAGGCGGTGAATGTCGGCGTTTCGCAGGCTCTCCGAGTTTGCCTCCAGAACGGCCTTGAGGCGCGGCCAAATGTACGCGCTTCCCACGCGCTCAAAGTAGTCGTCCAGGCAGGCGATCTTGTCCTTGCCCAGGCGGGTGCGGTAGTGGTGCAGGATGCGCAGGCACAGCATCATCCCAATCGCATCAAAGCACGTGAGAAACGACGTCTCCGCGTGTTTCTGTTGGGTGCGGCAGGGCAATGAAGGGAATGAAGAAATGGGATGAGGCGAGCGCCGTTAGAGTGCAACTGCAACTTCATGCACCCCTTCCCGATGCACAGCGTCACATGCGTTGTCAATGAGCCCCCTTATCCCCCCCTGCCCCGCCCTTATAATGCGCTTACAATAACGTGGTGCTGTGGCACATACGCCCAAGAATGACCGCAAGCGCTCTGCCAGTGCGATGGATGACATGTAACGCAGGGTGTGTAGCGCAGACGCTCACCAGGTACATTTGTATCGTCCGCGTGAATATCGCATCAAACAACTCCTGCAGTTCCGGCGCTCGGCAGTAGAAAAAGTCCCGGAGGAAGTGCGCCTCGGACGCAACGTTATCGACGAGCACGAAATGGACGCACCGAAACAGGGATTCGTACGCAAATTTCTGTTGCTTTTGTTTCGCCGCCGCAGGGACTATCACGGCGCTCTCCAGCTCGGAGAGAAGCGTGCCGCGGTCACCCAGGGTGAATGTTGTCGCGCGACTGTTTTTCATTGTGAGTTTGCTGCTAAAGAAGCGTAGGAGCAAAGAAAGACACGACGGGCGATGGGGAATAAAGAAGGAGCGGGATATTTGCGGGGCAAAAGCGCAAACAGGGCACGAGTCAAGGAGAATGCACAGAGAAGGGAAGGCGTGCATGGCTCAGTCGTACAAACAAATAAGTGCCACTACGCACGGCGGCGCATCACATGAGACGGTTGCGGATATCTTTCTTGACACTGTCCTCGACTCCGAGAAGATCGTCCTTGTCGGGGGACTCTTCCACCTGCAGCTTGAGCACGTTCTGCATGTACTGCTTGCAGAGCGAATAGTACATCTTGCTGGTTGTCTCAACGTACGACAATCTGCATATGTATGTATATGGGCGAAAGACAAGTCAGCACAGATGATTCGGTGGGTGAGTGGTGGGTACATGTGCACTTGTTAGATTTGAGCAGTGCGAAAATACAAGCAACGCGACGGGCCATCTCGCAGTCACGCAGAGCCATGCATGCGCATCAGCAGCGAAGGTCTCAGAGAAGAAGAACAGCACATAGCAGCACGATCAGAGAGCACACCTGCAAACATAACATCAACAACACACACACACACACACACACACACACACACTGGCAAAACGCACGAAACATGCGAAAGAACACACACCGAATCTCCTTTGCAATCGCAGGGTTGCGCTCCATCATGAACTGATTGAGATATTTGAAGCGAATGAGGTTCTGCTGGGCAACCTGATAGTTTGTCATTGGCTTGCGCAGGGCGTGTATCCGCGACACGAGAAAATCGCGCACTTTGTCCGTCGCCTGGTGTGTGTGTGTGTGTGTGTGTGTATGTGTGTTTGCGTGTGTGTTTGCGTGTGTTTATATGTGTAAGGGTGAGTGCATTGCTTCGTAACAGCCTCGAACCCAACGCAGATACAGAATAGAAAGTGCGCGAAAAAGAAGTAATTACACACACACAAACACACACAAACGCACCTTGGAGAGAAGTTTGTCGTACTCTGGCTCCACGTCCTCGCAGGCCAGCGATTTGTTGGACGAGTGCTGCTTCACAAAGGCGATCTTTTCGCTCAGAGTGATGAGGTTGTCGATGTACGTGTCATTCACCTCTCCGTCGCATATTGACGCAACCAGCTCCGGCGAAAGCGCAATTTGTTCAAGAAACGACGACAGGCGATTTTGGACGATCTTCCTGTTCTTCAGCTTGACGTTCATCGAGAGCGATTGGTCCTGCAGCGTCTGGATCTCAGAGCTGATGTTTCCTAGGTCCTCCTGGAATGCGCCGAGCATTTCCTCCATCGTCTGAAGGATTTTGTCGCACACGTGAATCTGCGAGTGGAGACGGGCTATGTTGCCGGCCTCGTTGATGTAGTCCTGAATCGAAGACCGCTCCACCTTGCGCAAGTCCACTCGAATTTCACGCGCAAATACACGGAGGTCCACATCCTGTGCAGGAAATGAGAGTATGACGTGCGGTTGCGAATTAACTCATAGCCAATAATGCTGCAGCAATGTGAGGTGTATCGGCGAGCATACGGCGGACGCAGGTTGCGACACATGCCACATAACACCATCACACACCTTGGCCAGTGCATCTTTCAGAATGTCATCCTCCAGATTCTCTCGAATGTGGCCATCCACCTCATCAAAATCGATGTCCTCTGTTGTCAGATCAAGATTGTCTAGGTCCAGATCGAGATCATCCCCATCGTCGTCTTCTCCGCGCGCCTTATCTTTCTTACTGTCACCCATATCCTTTTTTCCATCCTTCGCATCTCTCCCTTCGGCATCATCCCGTGGCGGCTTTGCAGCAGTTGCCTTGCGCACCTGGCCAAAATGCACCCGCAAGATCAGTTTTTAAAAGCGAAAATTCGACCCAAAAGGGCACCTGGCCACTGTTACTTTCTAGATGCAATGCGAACATCCTACCGATGTACATGCTGATACGGCTAATGTGGAAGTGTGTGTATAACGCGCACCCACCTCTGCACCTTTCGCATCAATCTTCCCAGAGTCCTTGGCGATTCCCTCTCGGGATGCCGAGGCCGGGCCGGCTGGCCCAACCTGTCGTGGCTGTGACGACATGTGTGCGTGCCTGTCTGCGTGCGTGCGAGGATGATGCATGTGTCGTGCGCAATTTATGAACTACGAGGTACCGGTGCACAGTGCAGTGCCAACTAATGTCTCTACACACACGTGCGCCACACGCAGGCAACGCGTGTTGATGGGCAATGAAGACTACACCGTTGGACCGCAAAGCTTCGAATGTAGCGGCTTCAATCCCAGATTGATGTCCTCACAACACTATATACTTTCCGACGTCAACTGAGAAATTTTAGTCGCCGAGGTGAGCGTCACCTGCTATCACCAAAAACAGCCCAGACTCACCCGCAACATTAATGTGAAATTCAATCTCAATTTGCGCAAAACGCCACCCAACTTCTCAATCAAATGTACCGGCTACGTCCACTCACGTGATCAATTTAAGATGACGTCATTTGATCCGGCACGTGAGTCGAAAGCGCACATGCCAATCGCAGTCGACAGTGGCTTCAAAAGCACATGAATTAAAGCCAGATTGCACATTAACATCCACTTCCCACTTCATTATATTGTACTCTGCACGTGCATACGGGTCCACAATGTCGCGCCACGTTGACGTGGTCGATAGGCGGCTCAGGCCTATTTACGGTGGGTGTGTGGGTGGATGTGGGTGTCGGCGTGTGCGTGTCAGTGTGTCGGTGGGTGTGTTTTGTCCAGCACGGAATGTGCCGGCTGCTATTATGTGTCTGAATACTGACGTGATCTCGCAATCTTCCTGGCAACGCGTTTGTACGACGCAGACGCCATCGATGTAAAGAACTATAAGAGCGCCATTCAATATGCTGATAAGGCCATCAAGAAGTCTGCCACTGATCATACGGCGAAGGTAGATTGACGCGTGTTATTTCGCCACTTTTGCATTCCAAAAGCATTTCTAGCTCGACGGCTGTATAGTGAGGGCGTATGCTCAAATAATAACCTTGCTTTCTTGTGTGATTGTGTGTGTGTGGCACCCCCAGGTCCTCAAGGCCATCGCTCTGGCACGCAGTAACAAGCAGCGGCAGGGAGATGCACGCGCCTTGGTGGAGGAGGTAAAGAAGGCTGGAGGGCTGGATGACGCCACCCTGCAGGCCATGGTGCTCTTCTACAAAGACATTGGCGATATTCATGCAATGGTCCCCGTTTACGAGTCGGCGGTGAAAGCCTTCCCCAAAAACGAGGAGTTTGCCGCCCACTACTTCATGGCTTGCGTCCGCTCACTCGACTTCAAGCAGCAGCAGCTGGCGGCGACAAACCTCGTGAAGAACTTCCCGCTCAGCCAAAAGTACCAAATGTGGGCAATTCAGAGCGTGTTTATGCGTGCATTGGATGCGCGTGCTGCGGGTGATGCCACTCAGGCCGACCGTCTCCTCCTGCCGCTTGCCGAGCGTATGTTTGGTAAGGCGCGCGACGAGAAGAAGGTTGAAAGAGAAGACGACGTGCGCCTTCTCTACGCAATATACGAGGCGCAGGGCAAGTGGGCGGAGGCAATTGAGCTTGTTGATGGTGAGTTGGGGGGTAAGTTTGACCACCCGTGGGAGCGAGACGAACTGCTTGCGGCGGCTCTCTCGGCGTCCTCGCGTTACGCCGACGTTGCGCGGGTTCATACAGCGACAATTGAGAGAGACGCGGACCTGTGGAGTGCGTGGGCTGGTCTCATAGACGCCGCCTCGCTGCGTGCGGATGCGGGCGAGAAAGAGGCTGCTCTGGACGACGTGCAGAAGATGATAGACGGGGCAATTGCAAAGCAGCTTGAGGGCGATGTCTCTGCGGGACGGCGCAAGCGCGGGCCGTTCCTTGCACGTGTCAAGCTTCTTGTGCTGCGAAACGGTGGTAAACTCGAGGGTGCCGGTCTTGATGCCGTTGTCGAGTACGTGCGTCTCTTTGGAGGACGACCGAGCTGTGCCGACGACATACGTGGTTACCTGTCAGGACTGACGTCGACGTCTGTGGGAGACGCCCTCGTTGCTCGGCTGACGGATGTTGCTCTCGGAATCGATGGTATCGACGCGGTCGAGGCGCTACTGCGGCGCATCACCGTCGCACAGATTGATTGGATTGCGGGGGGAAAGCGCGCCCTGGCGCCGGCGGACCGCATTGAGCTCGCGAGGACGTTCATCGACCGCTACAGCGAGGGACTTGTGCTTGGTGGGTCTGTGTGCCAGGTGCTCGTGCTTGTTGATTTTACATTGTGTTTTGTTGTCCTGTGCATCGTGTGTACTGTGTTTTGTACTTTGTGTGTTTACAATCTTGTTTCATCTCTGCCTTGTTCTGCGTGTTTTGTTGTTGGAGTTTAGGGACTCACTGAATAATTGCACTTATCCTACTCTTTTCACGCGGAACTTGCTCTCATGCGGTGTGCTTTCTTTGTCTGTTTAGGCAAAGATTTGACTGAGAAGCAGCCTCAGTACTGCGATGGATACGCGCATCTTGCGGCCGTGTGCCTGTTGAGCGTCCACGAGGAGACGGGTGAGTGCACTTTGTCGTGTGGTGTATCACACAGACACAACACACACTCCATCGCTCTCTCTCTCTCACTCTCTGTCGTTATTCACTAGTGAATGCTACAATCTCGCAATATGTCAATCCTATTACGTCTTCTGCGCGATTCAACTGAATATGCCGTCATATCAATGCCCATGTCCCCGTGTTGTTGCACTCACACCACGATCTGCACTTTTGCGTGCTGTTTTGCAGGCAAGATTGAGCCATTGCTGGGCGCCGTCTCTGTTCTTGAGGTGGCCCTCACTCGCAGCAAGTATGCGTACTTGTTGCGCATCCTGCTGATGGGCATATATTCCATCCTCGGTGGGCTTTTTATGTCCCTGGCTTCGTCCCTATTGCTCGCCGCTTGTTGCTGTTGTTGTTGTTGTTATTGCTGCTGTTGTTGTTTGGGAGTCTGCTCGTCATTCAGTTGTGTGCATCTCCTTGTTGAGAGTTGTGTTTGTAGTTGGGCACATATGTCATTTGCATGCGTGTTCCTTTTATATCTGTGTGTGTGTGTGGCACATATTCATCTTTCCTCTTTACGATGCCATGTGTTCTTCTCCGGAGTGTAGTTTGCTGACGTCACATTCGTCAATTTTTAGTATTTCTCATACATCCCTCACTTTGCGATTTTGTCATTCGTAGGCGCGGCTGAACCCGCAAACGTACATTATCGCTTTTTGGAACCCAAGCATGTACAGCAGGACTCAATCAGGTGCGATTTTCGATATCTCCTCGTCTCTTTCTCTCTCTTTCTCTCATGTTGTGGAGTCCATGGGCACAGCGCCTATGACACTGACCGAATCCTACATCTCTTTCTCTCATGTTTGAGTCCACGGGCACAGCAGCTAAGACACTGACTTCAATCCTATATCTCTTTGTTGCTTCTCTGTGTCTGTTTTGTGCTTGTATTGTGCATCGCCTCTCAGCTACATTGCGAACGAGCACCTCTCGCGACTGGGTTTGCACGCCGAGGCACTGGGCATCTTCACCGACATGCTTACTCATTTTGACAACAACGAAAGAGAGGTTTGTGAATGTGTTCTGTGTGCTTTTTTTAAGTGCTGTTTTGCTTTGGAGACGGGGAGATTTTTTCTATGGAATGCGAAGTATTATCACTGCGCCCTGAGCTGTCCAATCACTTTATTTGAAATTCTCATTCGTGTTTGTATTTTTTCAATCTCA